>JAQGAZ010002583.1:0-16741 GCA_034692225.1 Polydesmus complanatus
TAGCCATTTTTCCGTAAAAAATAATTTCTATCTCTTCGCAACATAGTGTGTACATATTTAATCATATTATAAATCATATTATAAATCATATTATAAATTCTTGGCAAAATGTAATTCTTCAAATGATTGAATTCAAAGTTAAAGAGATTCAAAGCGAAAAGTTTGCCACAGAAAAGCATGTAGAGTAAATATCGACCTTACGTTCCGCACTATTAGTTTTCAATTTAAAAAACAAAAAAATATCTATTTTTAAATTTTCTTTATTAATAATTTTAATAATTAATTATTACTCATTGAAGTTTTTTCGAATCGCAGTCATAAAATTCTTTAATTTATTAAAATTTCAACGAGTCAACGAAGAGCCAAAAGTTTCTTTCCCAAAGTTATCTCTTGACGAAAGTTGCATGATTAATAATGTTTTCTTTACATCTACCCCACGTCGTAATTTAACCATTTTAAATACTATAATAAGGCAATTCTTGTTTTCAAAAAATAATACCTATCAAATCCTAAGTGAACACAACCAGCAGCCTCTTACAATTGTCCCGTCAACTCTTCCCCCCTCCCCCCTCGAAGGACTCGAAGCATTGCGTCCCCGAATAAGATTACATGATTGAGCTTTATGTTGTGTAGGTGGTGATAAATAGACTCCCTGGAAACCAGCCATATTGCAGTTACCAGGGATACAAGGTCGCCGTTTTTATTTTTATTATTGCGCACAACCTGTACCCTTCTTAATCGCATGCGCTAAATGCGCTGACACATGAAATGAAAAAATTAAGTAAAAGAAACGTTCTCGCACATACTGATGCACACTTGTCGTAAATTAACGTCAATCGACTTGTACCACTTACTATTATTTATTACTCCAAAAAGTAATTAAAAACGATTATTGATCGACATTTACGTTAAATTCAATACAGTGTTATTTTAATAATCCCAAGAATTTTGTTTTTGGAGAGAAAAATCACTATCAGTAGCCTACCGTAGTCAAAACAAAATCCTTTCCCATTTTTGTATTACTGTATTAGAAAAAAAAAACTAAAACATTAAATCGATAGTTACCGGTAGAGAAATAAAGATTCGTAATAACAACTACGATATTAATTTTAACATTCTCTAAAAGTCTAGACTCCAGACGATTAACAATACTGTACCGGTACAGTATTGCGCTTCACTATTAAATTTGACATTTTCGGATTTTCAGAACTCTCGCTTGGAGCTTACAAAAATAACCTTATTATTTAAATACTGTACAGTAAAAAGAAATGTATAGCGTGAATAGCATATACGGGTAATGTTATTAAATTTTATTTTTCCCTTTAAAAAAAATATAGGCTAACAAATACACTGCGATCTCACTGCAAAATAGGCAGCAGTCACATGCTGCCATAGTTTATACTGGTACTATTACCAGTATAAACTAAACCTAAATTATGATTTATAAATGGAAAAACTGCATGCATATAAAATCTGACGAATTAAAAATATCGGAATCACAAAACCCATCCGCAAACCAGACACCGCAAAGAAAAAGTGATGCAAAATGCAATCATCGGGTCAAGCCGCTACAACCGTACGTAAAAATCGATCTTATTCGCATGAATCACCAAACTATAAACTCGACCAAACAGTAGCTAACACTCTGATTAACCGCATAGTAATAGTATAATACGTAATCACGTGAGTGAAAACAAACGATGAACCCGGCATATTCAAATTTTCTACAGTTACAGTCAGTAGTCTTCGAACGAGTAACATCTAAATTGGTATATGAAATTTTGTTACCGTAGCATGTATACTAAGCTTGATCTCTTTTCTAAACAAAGTTTTTTCTCAGAAAAGCAAAAATAAAAATTCCTTGGTATATTTTGATGTGATAAAAATATAATTTGGACGTGGATAAACGAGAAATCAAGTTAGTACGAAATCTGGCACTAGATAACTGATTAAACATAAATCTCAACTGGCTTATCTTCTGGTTCCTAAAAGCGCAGCATGTCGTTCGTTTGGCATGCCATTCAGTACATTAACAGTCCCCGCGCTGGCTTTTTAGCGCAGCGTTTGATCCGTGTCATCTGATTAATCGATCACGCACATGGTGTCGACATCCATTGACAAATTTTTATTTCTTATGAGCAAATTAACGCTATAAAAATGCGACCTCAACTCGCAATATTCGTATTTAAAGCGTCAACTTTTTCAAGTATTTTGATAATCTATCGCATGCATTAACTAATTTCACTTAATGGCTCTTAATCAACCATTTCTTTTATCATTTATTGCCAGACAGCGAGTATAAAATGAAGGGAGGGGAGAAGAATCTACTTCAACTTTAAACTTAAATATACATTTAAGAATGAGAAGCACGCTCATAATTTCTTCCTTTTTTCTCATAAATAATTATCGACCTAGAATCCATTTTATGACAAATAATTTTTTACTTCCTATATTAAATTCAGGCTAGACGACGAAAGACAACTCACACCCTCGAATAACAGTAATATAAATTCTGTTATCAATGATATTATGATTTTATAAAAGAGATAACGAAACCGCCGCGCTCGGCTAATTTTGGTTATTATAATGACAGACGCATTTGTAGCAGCTGACCCTAAAAAATACTTTATTATAAAAAAAATTATGAGTTAAAAATAAAACAACAAAACAAATGCATTTTCGTTGCATCAGCATGCGCTGATTAACGCGTAAACTCATAAAATGAAATTCTCAAACATAATTGCAAAAAAAAAAAAATAATAATAATAATAATAAATATGTATTTAAAAAAAACGAATTCCGATTTCTTTCCTGTGCTAAAACTATTGAGGTGCAATATTATAGATTTTCATTTACTGTGCATGTATTACAATTTGACGCTAGTGAAATTTATAAAAGAAATTTGTGCGGTAAAAAATAAAACAGTATACCGGCCGGTACAATATATAAGGCATCTTTTAACAACTTTATTCGAACAAACTTAAATGAAACTACTGTACTCGTAAAATTATTATAAACTTAAGCAATATATAACTTGAGAATAATATATGAATGACTACAATATTACTTCCAAGCATCCAAAGTCAACAGTACTTCGCTCTTCCCACTCCCATCCATACGATCATTTTCAAAATGACAGAATTTTTTTTGGAAAAATCCAATTAATATTTTTTAAGCTAATAATTCGCACTAGTGCACAAATATATTTACTCCTCTAGTAATAATTTGGTGCCGGTAAAAAAAATAATTTCTTTCATGAGAAGCACTTTAAAGGTTCACGGTCGAAAGCTACTATCAAATTATTTTATCCGTTGGATACTCGTAGCTTGGTCACAGCTTACAGTCAACATTATCCGAGATGTAAATAAAATTACAATTTTTTTAATTCTCACTATCCAGTAATATAAAATAGCATACCGGTACTGGTAATTAAATTTATAAAAAATAACTTTAACATTAAAAAATAAGCTTCAAATAAAATCAATTATATTTAACCAAGCTTATTAAAACAGTTTTTACGTGCTCGCGCAAATAGTACTTAAATGCACTTTTTTTAAATATAAAAAATAATGTTTTAGTGCATTTGTCACGGTTGGAATCGCCTTAAAGATAATTCAAACGTTTTATTCGTTTACGTATACACGATTACTTTTACCGTAAAGTCTATAACAACGTTATCCCAGATTCGCTTTTTTATTAGGAATTAAAAAAAATGGTGCGTTTCTCGGGAAACTTTCCCAACCTTCCCAGATACTCGGAAATCTTCTCTACTGTACAGTATGGTCACTATTACTCATCCCGAGAAAAAAAAAAATATAGTACTTACATTTGTGCACTAGACCATCGATTATGCGTTTCGTTTTTTCAGTTATTATTAAGGTATACTGTACTTATATATGGTTTCTACCGACAACAATAACCGTAAACAACGCCAGTTTATTCACTTAATGCTAATTTGTTATTCGAAAATTTGCGTTATTCGATGTAACTGTATTATTATGCGCAGTATAATACATCTAATTTAATGAACAAAAATAGCTTTCCCAACAATCACACGCCTTGAGTTCTATCTTTTTTATAGACTATAGTCTATAGATGTAATTAAAGCAATCAATTTCTAAATCTAATTATTTTAAACAATGTTTATGACGCGAAAATACGAGATTGTTCGCAACTCTTGCATCTGTTAAGGTACTAAAAAGGAAGCCAATTTTAGACGTTTTTCATTTCTACACCGTAAAAATTGCATTAATACGGAAGTCCACGTACAACTTCATATTTACACATCCTCTTGTAATTAAATTTTACGGTATAGTTTCCAACCTTGATGTAAAAATATTCCTCCACCTTCATCCTCACTAAATCCAAGCGCCTCCGCAATCAAATAATATACTGCCATGTTAATCGAAACCAACCCACCATTTCCCATACATTTCCTACTCCTCCGTACAACACTTCAAAAACATTATAGACTTTGTTAATAGAAAAAAAAATAATAATAATGCCATTCCCAATATTTCCTTTTTCAGTAAATTTAAGCATACCGCGGTACAGCTAACAAAAAATTATCAAATTAATTTACCTTATTGTTGTTGGGTTCGTTATAATCCATTATACGAGTATTTTTAAAATATCCCAGTTAGTCGTAGATCACGTAACACACTCATATGTCGAGATTAAATTCTATTTTGCTGCCAAATAATAAAAAATTTTCCTTCTTCTAGTTAAAAAAAAAAACTTATCTGTTTAAACTGTTCTTTTTGTTGAAATAACGTTCGTTACAAATTCTTTCCTTGAGCGTCACTAAAATCGCAGCATTCCATAGATAAACAGAAAAAGATGGTATGCGTTATTAAATTATCAGGTGATATCTAATTGCATTTATCTCGATGAAAAATAAAACAATTCACTAAATTTAGTCACGTTGTTGTGTACCAGTCAAAAACATAACAACCGCGTATCAACAGCTAGATCTGCTGTTAACGTTATCATTAAGCAACGTTTTACATTATTATTTTTTTTTTTTTACCACAGCTTTTAGTTTTAAACCAACAAAAATAATAAATTAAATAAACCGATAAAATTATTATATATTGTTCTTCGCGTTTATACATAATTAATTTAACCATTATTATTAGCTGCACTAAATTAAAAAGATTTAAAGATTATAAAAACTTCAAATTTTTTAAAACATTCAAAAATAGGCCGCTTGGTGGGGTATTATTGATTAGAAACTCTTCGCAGCGCACGATAAATCACCAAAACGAAACCTACCCCATATCCACAAAAAAAAATCTCTATTATCTAATTAATTTAAAATAATTGATTTTGTTCACCAAAAAATAAAAACTTTTAAGAGCGACTTCAACAAAATGAGATAAACTTAACGAAAACAATTTTCTTATCAGTAATTTTCATAACAAAAAAAAAGTTAAAGCATCAATTTTCGTTCCGCTTTTTATCTTCAGATAAAATAAAATGAACTAGATACTGTATTATATTATTCTGTATTCAACTTGGCTACTTTCTACCCCTAAGCAATTTTTTTTGTAACGAATGTTTTTAATATAATAATTACGACTCTTACGAGTATAGCGTACGGTAATTATCAAGAACCTTAAACAATACTTCAAAAATTTATTTAGCCTAAATAAAATGTAAAACCAAGTCAGAAATCCCTCTCTCGTTATCATGTTTCCACCACGGAACAAGTTTTAGGGAAACCCATTCGGCCAAATCCCTTGTCTGAAATCACTTGCAGCAATCTGGTTTTAGAAAACGTGTTCTCACTGAAAACCTATTCAACCATCTGACGCCACTTTCATAATGTCAAAAAAAAAAAAAATTTTGCTCTTCTTTTTTTTAAAAAGAGGACCTAAAGTTTGTTTTCTTTAAAAAAAAAAAAATAAAAAAATAAATAGCTATGCTTCTCTTTTTAAAAATCAGGTTTTACTGGCAAAACGACTTGCGGAAGAGGTTTGCCAGAAACAGGTTTGCAGAAGGTGGACCTTGTTAAACCAAACCAACTGCGTTCACATTAAAATGTGGAACTAGTTTCATCGATGATCGAAGCCTGTTTCAAAAATCCGATGGAAACAAAGTATACTTTATTATAATGAATCAGCAGTAAGTTGATCTCGTAAAATACAGTACCGGACGACCTCGGCTCATACTCCAACTCTTTACGCTGAGCAGGCTTTCTCTATCGCACATAAAATACTTTCAACCCATGAACTTTTACCCCTGTGGTTTACCAATCGAAGGATACATTTTTGCCCCGAAAAAAAAAAAAAAAATACGGTAATACGTATAACAAAAACAGAGCGAGTAGAATACTATAATAGACAATGGGATATTAAATACTGTAAGTAAAAGCCCGCATGAGAATGAGGTTAAAGAATGTGCGCATTCAAATTCTACAGTAATGTACTATGTACCAGTACAGTAGCTAAGATTTAGTTAAGGTTAAGCTGTCATTTTCTTCTTTTAATTTTTCGAAAACTCTACTTGCACCTACTGTATAGTCAAAAGAAAACGTCGTAGTAAATCCCGATGTGTACCAAATATATTATAATAGGTATAATGCATGTACTGCTATGATAATGATTATAAACGATAGCGCTAGGTGACCCGTGACGATGGACCTATCAGTTTGTTGTCTTTTTTGTTTTTATTTCGTTCTTTCTCTCTATCTCACTTGATTCATTTCTCTCCAATAGTGCACACATCAGCATTTAGCATCGTCGCCGTCACCAAATACCCGGAAACGCTTGATTTTTATCTTTCATATTATTGACATTTAAATGTTACTTCTATTGTCTTCGGTAAAAGTGGAGGTCTGCATCACATGTTTCCAGCACCTATTCATTCGTTTGTGGTCGAGGTTAGACCATCCGGATGGAAAAATGGATAATAACAGTCTCCAAAATATCAAAAACTAAAATTTGTAACGTTAGTCTAGTATTATCCTGCAACGATTCAAAATAATTAAATTTCTAATTTCTTTGACCGTACCTATCTAACTTAATCTATTCACGTAAAAGAGAAGAAAAGAAAACGGGGGGAAAAAAAAAAAAGTTTTTTCCTTACATCGTTTATTATTATTATTTTTTTCTTTTCAACTACCGTATGAAAAAAAAATGTATCGTATTTGGTGCGTAAATTTTAAACAAATTCATAAAAAAATGAGTTTTTTTTTTGTCTAAATGAAGACAAAATGATCTCTTTCTTCTCTCGTTTCTTTTGAAACATATTGCTCATCTCAAAAGTGCTTATCTGTCGTCTGTTTATTTCAATTTATATCAATAGAACCGAGATACTGCATACAATGAGCGCAGAGCTTGCGCAATAGAATAATAACACATTTAAATTACGCGCAATTTCAGATTCTCAAGCAAGACATATTATATTTTTCTCAAGTTCAGATATATATTATTGTATAACTTAGATAAATAAAAATAATTCCACCATATTATAATTTATTCTGGAAAATGTTTCCCAGAATTCGATGTGAAAAACGCGCCATGGCAATGCTAAATCTAAAAAAAAAAAAAATTTTGCAGCGCAGTTTTTTTTATACCGAAATTATTATAATTATTTACGATGCAATTAAACAAAAAATTCATTTATAAATTGATTGGTAATAATTATGATAATCTACTGGCACAGTTTGACCGATTGCCTGATACTGTAATGAAGTTCAAAAATATTCATCAGATAAGCTTGAGAAAATCAGCAAAATTCAAATCGCGGTAAATCAGATTAAAGTCAATTTAATGCGGCAACGTAATAATCGACTAATATTTCATCAAAATATTATCCTAAAACCTTTCTAAATAATTATTATAATCTCCTCATCAAATATACTCGTTGGAAAGAGTAAGCGCCTGATAATAATTTTATTGTGTCGACCCTCGATCGGTTTACACGCGGTTAAATTTATTTACAGGAAAACAATATTATTATACTACCGGTACTGTAAAATGGTTTAATGGACAATGATAATTATCATTTTAGTAGTCGACGCATAACGAGAAAAAAAATAATAATAAATTATAGGAATAATCCACTTGTTTACAAAATAACAACTGTAATTTGAATGCTTGGCAAATAAATATTCGAAATGAACGCTGCAACGAAATTATTATTTCGGAAACCACCTGCCTGCCATTCAATAATTCTAATCAATTTTAAGCCAAGCAATACTGAAAATATATTGTTCAACCAAAAAGCATCTGGTATTTAACAATACATAAATATAATTCCTAAGATTCGCGATCGAAAGAAGCATTTCTTCGTCGAAGAAATTATCTTAACCCAAAAAATCACCTAGAAAATGCGGTTCATATTATATGTGACGTGAACCGGACGCACTCATTGTTACCTTGCATTCCATTCCATTTTCGACCAACAATTATTATTATTATTGCATTAAAGCGAGCCTGAAATTTCTAATCATTTCTTGTACAACATTAATATATCGATTCTGTAACTAAATTTACAAACTTTAAACAAGTGTAACACGTAAAATGTAACGTACTCACCTCATTAAACGCCATATTCGCGTTCAAGCAAGGTCAACACATATGCATCCAAAATACTTTGAAAACTCGCACAACCTTTAAATTCTCAAAACTTTCATTTAAATCCAATTTTATAGTTTGTTGATTAATTTGTGTGATGACCGGGTAAATCTCTCAGCTGTTAATTATAACCTAAAATCCCCGCGATTTGAAACACGGATAACAATATTTCACACGCGACTACGCGACAGTATTCGCGATTCCTTCACCACGTTCCATCCCAATTTATCCCGATCCATAGTCTAGCATTGCGAATTAAAACAATTAAGTCAGTTAACTACTAGATTATCCATCATATTATAATCAAAAGCAGAATTGAAATGAATGCTGAATTTATTTACAACGCGAGAGAGCTTCATCGTTACCACACCTCTTCCAGCATCGATCCGCCATATTTCGCACCAAAATTACTGCTCTAATGATCCGCTCAGCGGAGTTAGCACCGTTATGAAAGGTGGACAAAGCGCTATTAACTCACGTCATGTATGGTAGGAAGTAAGTGCTTATTTACGTTTCGACTAATTTCTTCCAGTGACGATATTATTTTAAGAAACAAAACTTCGAAGCGTATTAAAATTTGTGGCAAGCAACGGCGCATTTATGCTAATTGTTGTTTGGTATAACCAGAGAGATCTTGGTATAACTATAATACGAGAAATGCCAACAATCAAGTATTAAACATTTAAATCGATAAAAGTAATAATAATTGTTTAAGATTCCTTTAAACCACTTTCCGATGTTTCAGATTCTTTATTATAATAAAGGCATAAAAATTCACTTTGTATAAATTTATTTTACCATTTATAGTCATTAACGTTACAAAGTGGATTTCTTCGAAGAAGCATCCACCGCTTAACTCCTGCTTCGCGAAGAAATCAATGGTCGATTACGGTAATCGAATTAAGAATTTAGCAAATTTAAACCATTAAGGTTTTCGAAACAATTTAGGCAGGTAAAATGTATCCCACTCTAATTTATGAGCGAGTTGTTGGTGAACTTCACTACAATAAATAACTTAATTTTCAGATTACACAAGAGAAAAACCTGTCCCACAATATTAGGTATAATTTCGGCCTAAATTCTGTACAATTTAAACCTTGTATACTTGCAAACCGAACTTTACGAAATGTTCTATATAAAATAAAAATTTTAAAGGAAGAGAATCTTATTATCAGTTTAGATTTGTTAAATTCGGTCATTAAAGAGCATCTGTAATTGATAGCTAGGTAGTCGAAATGATTTTTTTTTTAAATGTATCCAATAATTTTTAAAACGAGTCCAAACCAATTAGATGCTCTAAAGACAAAGATGTAAGATACCGTTGTAATCGCGATCTTGAATAAGCGTTTAAAACGGCTTGCTTATTGTCAAAACACTTCTGCAAAAATAATAAAATTAGAAAAAACAAATAAACTTAAAATATTGTTAATAAAAATTAGTACCTAAATTTAGATCAGATCTGCTACATTAGAAGGCATTTCATCGATGTGTGTATTATAGTACTGTTCTATATCTCTTAAAGTTCTCCTATCATCGTCTGTCACAAAGTTGATGGCAACTCCTTTACGACCGAATCGGCCTCCACGTCCAATCCTTTCAATATCAAAAATAAATGAAAAAAATAAAAAAATCACGCCAGCGAACAAATTACCTGTGGATATAATTTTCACGATTGTTGGGAAGGTCATAGTTAATGACCAAAGAAACTTGCTGAACGTCAATTCCACGAGCTAGCAAATCTGTAGTTATTAGCACACGGCTAGATCCAGAACGGAATTCACGCATAATAACATCACGCTCTTTCTGATCCATATCGCCATGCTACATCAAAAAATAAAATATTTTAAATGTGTTTTAATTTTTCTCGCAATAACTACATTACCATAGCGGAAACTGTAAATTCCTTTTCACTCATCTTTTCATGTAACCAATCTACTTTCCTCCTTGTGTTGCAAAATATAACTGCCTGGGTTATAGTCAATGTTTCGTACAAATCACAGAGCGTTTCCAATTTCCACTCCTAAATTAAATCATTGTTAAGTAAGTGTAATTAAATTTTATTTGTTTTTTTTTTTTAAAGAAAACTTACCTCTTTGCCAACTTGAACAAAAAATTGCTTAATACCCTCAAGGGTTAGCTCTTCCTTTTTGACCAAAATACGAATTGGTTCTCGCATAAAATTTTTTGTAACTTCCATTACTTCAGCAGGCATTGTAGCCGAGAGCAAAATTACCTAATAGAAATCCTTACTCGTAAAAAAAAAAAGAATTTGGCGCATATAAAAAATTAAGTTACCTGAATTTCTACATTCAAATTTTTAAAAACGTCATAAATCTGATCCTTGAAACCCCGAGACAACATTTCGTCTGCCTCGTCTAAGACGAACATTTTAATGTTGTCTGTGCCTAATTATGAAAAAAATTAGAACTAATATTCCAAAACGTAGTCAAATAATTACGTACGTAGTGCCTTTCTATTGATCATATCATATACACGACCAGGAGTTCCGACGACAACGTGGACTCCCATTTCGAGTTTTCTAATATCTTCTCTAACATTAGTGCCGCCAATGCATGCGTGGCACTGAGCGTTCATGTAATCGCCTAATGCAATTACGACTTTTTGAATCTGAAATTGTAGTTCAGTTAATTAGACCAACAAATATTAAAATTAAATCAGCATAGCACTAATAAAACAGTTTATTTCGCATCAGTAGCTACCACAAAGACGAAAAACAGCGATCGAAATGGCTATTAGATTTGATGCAAAACAAAAAACTTAACATAAATTAGTTGTACTCACTTGCTGTGCTAACTCCCGAGTGGGAGCCAAAATTAAAGCTTGGCATTCTCGAACTTCAGTATTAATCTGTTGTAAAATTGATATCGAAAATGTAGCAGTTTTTCCAGTTCCAGACTGCGCTTGAGCAATCACATCGAGTCCTAAAGCAAGTATTAATCAATTTTTTCCCTCCTTTTTTTTTTTTTTTTTTAAACAAAATATAACAATTACCTTTAACACATGGAATGATCGCTCTTTGTTGAATAGCAGAAGGCTTTTCAAAACCGTAGGCATAAATTCCTCTTAAAAGCGGTTCTTTTAAGTTCATATCATCGAAATTATCCACCACTTCTTCCCAATTACTCTGCAAAGAATTAATTCAAATACTCATCAGATTCAATTACACGCGGACAAAAACCACGTGGTTCTCGTGTAACTTACCTCGATAACACCGTCAGGCTCCATCCCAGCGGGACCTTCATTATTTTTCTCCGGACCATTTCTACTGTCTGGCCCTAATTCATCACGCCTAATAAAAACAGAAAAAAACCACACCCAATTAAAACGACTATCTCTGATAAAATACTGAATATTTTTTAATAGTAATAATATTATAGTATTGGTTATTGAGAATAAATCACACATGTGAAATACCTCACCCAACCAATACCTGCTATTTGATTTACTTCTCGTTGACGGCCATACTGACAAATATTTCAGTAAGGTGCTTTTGAGAAGACAAAGATAATTTACTTAAAAATATATTAAACCAAAACCGATGCTATTATAATAATTTATATCAACAATTAACAAATTTTACCTATCGTCCATTGCTACGTCCTAAAAACCGCGCTAAAACTACAGTACAGTATTTTCACTACCAATACATCGTCTTCCCGCGAAAAACGTGGGATTCGGCTTCCCAGATTCCAAAAATAGGTTTCTACTTGTGCGCAGCCACCTTCTTATAGGCCAATGCCAAACTCTCAAGTGATTAAAGTGGTACAAATGTTCACGCGAACCTTGAATTTTCCACTATTTAATCCCGGTATGAACAATGAAGTTGGAGATAAAAAATAATTGGGGGATAAAGACAAAATAAAAGGTCGATTGATGAACTCCTTCATCCATCAAGTTTATCTCGACGACCACGTGACTTTTCAAAAAGAAAATCCATTCCTTTATCAATTATAAAATCGTCTTATCTGTCAAATTCCACGTTAATTTTTCCGACTAATTCAATTTTTTTATAAGGATCGTTTAAAATATGAACTAGATTACAAAAGCATTCATTGAAATAAGCGTGACGTCGATTTCGCCTAATTACACCAAAAAGCAGCAGCCTCAACTGCGATTCTTAAACCTCCTTTCTCTCTCTCCGCATTCCAGAACATGGAGCGAAAATCATTCAAACGTTAAGAGAATACCCACCTTTTACTCCATTCTTTAATTATTGTAGGTGAACGGCAAAATACTACAATTTTATCTATTAATTTAATACCCCTTTCTTTTAAGTACATTTCATAGGTCAATCCTCTCGTTGGAGGGGGGGGAAAAAGACGCTTTTGTACCCAACCCTTGGTTTCGAAAAACCACATGTTTTATACATTTCGAATACATCCATTAAGCCTAAAATACTGCTTCGTAAATTGAAGTTTTAATAGATTGGAACGTATTATCGAGATAAACAAAAAAGCTTTCCGGACTAAAACGCCAACTCACTACGGGTTTCGGCGTTCGACAAGACTCGAAGACGCGCCATAAATTGCGAAGCTTCAAATACCGGTTGCGTGTCCACCACCTTGTTGTACGAATTGCGCCATACTAAAAAGAACGCTTCGTTCATCCATTTTCCACTTATAAGTAATCGAAAAAGGTGCTTCGACAAATTTACAATTCATTTTCGTTAATAAAAAATCCTTAGTAAATGCGGGAGCAAGCGATTTTTTAAGATGCCGACATATGGTAGCGCACGTGTTCATTCACAAAGGGGCATTGGCCAGTCGCCATGTTGGGCCACCAGCACACAACACGTTTCCATTAACACTTTTTACTACATATAACTTAAAATTAACATCTATTCAGTTATAATAATTACTTCTAAAGGTTACGTCTTATAGATATATATGTATACCAACATAATTCAATGCGATTTATTAAATATTAGCAACTTATAAAATGGTACTTACATTGAATCGTCCGTACGATACGACATGTTCGCAGTAAAGAAAGTATATTGGCGGAATGATCTTTTACAACCGGCTTTAAAAAAACATGTCTCACTTTAAGATACAAAATCGTTTTTGATTGAACCTTGATGATTTTTTGGTAAAATTTTTAAATTCGATAACTAAATAACCCTTGTTTTAAATGAAATTAAAATGAAGCGTTACTTTAACGTAATGTGCGTGAATGAAAGCGTTTGGCTGGGGAGTATTTTCTATTTCGTAGCGCGCAGGTGCACAAGTTTTGGTGAGAGAGTAAACAAGTGCAAATACTTTGCCTCTGACGTCACTTGTTGACGTCACATATCCGCAAAAATTTCACAAAGGGAAAAGTCACAATGGACCATCTAAAAAGTACTTGACTTCAGATTTTTTATAATAATAAATTACAGTAAACTTAATTTTTAATTTTTCTTAAATTTTATCTGAAAAATATTCAAGAAAATTATGCACTCACGTTATTTTATTAAAGATATTTTAAAATGTAAATAATTTTAAATTTCGTTAAAATAATAATAATATTATAATAGTAATAAAAAAAATTACCGGTATAATTATATTATATTTATTTATAAAATACTGTACGTGTACTTAAAAATGTACAAAAATAATTGATGAAAACCGTAAATATTAAAACCCTCCCCCCCCCCCCCAACACCCAAATCAAGCTAGATGATTAAATTCAACGGATTAAAAACTGAGCGTTAAATTATTAATTTAATTTTCGACTACTAAACACGAAATAAAAATTACACGCTCACAATCATTAACTTTCTATAAAAAATAATTTATTGGTTAGTTTCAATTCTTTAAATTTGATAATTTAATCATAGTTAGATTTAATCTACAAAGAATAAATACTCGTATACAATATTTTACAATCAATCAAATTCAATTCAATATTAAATATAAAGAAATAATTATACCCACAATAAAGGTAATTCGCAAAAAAGTAATTGTTGTGCAATCAAAAATAGTGAATACCTATAAAAATGACAAAAGACTAATTTTTTTTAAATCACATTTTGTTATAAAACAATAAAAACAATTACTGAATAAAAAAAAGTATTACATATTACTAACAATACGTAAGATTTGTATATTGATATTGAAACTTTCGGAACATTTTAAAAAAATGTTTATAAAAAAATCCAAACTAATAAAAAAGAATTATCTATCTTATTCCTTGAAACGCGAAAAATAAAATAGACAATGGAACACCCACATAAAATGGAAAATAAACAATGGTTCTTGGTTCACAGATTATTTCTCCAGCATCCACGACCCACTCTTGAACGTCTGGCATTTCTAAAATGACGGTTTCGGAAGATCCGAATGTTAAAGGCAAATTACAGGAAGTTTCATTGCGACAAAAAGCTACCGCTTGTGATACATTATATATAGGTTTTATAACGGTGAACTTTGCCATAATTGAATTTACATGAAAACTATTTAAACTAGAAAATAAAAAATAATAATAATCGGAAGATAACACATCAATACTGATGACGTCTTTAGCAGTCCAGTTAGTGACATTATCACAATTTTTAATTGGCACAAGTGAGTGATTAAACAAGGCACCTTGGCATTCTCTGAGAAAATCTTCCTCGCTGCTTGAAATTGAACTTCCTTCATCGTCGGTTTCAATAGCAAATTCATCGTTATCTGTATTGGAGTCATCTTCCTCACCATCCGACATATCGTCGTCGTCGTCGTCTTCCTCATCTTCCCGATTTAAGCATTTCTTTATATTTCTTTTACCTTTATATACTGATAATTTAGCACCTGGGTATCTCGCACAGAGAGAAAGTGTGATGGCGGAATTTTGTGGCAAATAAAATCCCCAGTATTCACGCCCTTCGGAAGCTAGTTGGTAGTGCTTAGTGGTCCAATAAGTCCTAGGATTGCTTTCAAAATTTGGCTTGTTGTTCATTAGATATGCATTAAAAGTATAGTTCATTAAAATAGTTTTTGACTCGCACCAAAATGTAGATGACTCGTGGGTCAACATTCGCGAATCCGTGGTACTCACTGGTATGTGATAAGCTGCAAATATATGATGGCGAATATAAAGTGGAATCATGATAAAAGTGAAAGGAATACAAATTCCTAAAGTTAAGAGGATGCAAAGTTTAAAAGATCGATCCATTATCATCTGCAATATATACAACATCAATAAAATAAACTACAGTATATATAAAAAAAAACTAGATTAACTTAAACTACAACATTTAAACAAGCAAAAGCAAAATCTTTTAAATTAAATCATGCACTATAAAAACTAGCTTAATTAAAATTCCATGGTTAAATAAAAATAATTATTTGACATAATAATCATTCAATTTTGTTGAATTAAAAAGTTTATTAATGCAAACGAACCTGAACGTATAATGATTCCTATTTCCAAATTATTCCTTAAAAGCAGCACATAAAGCTTACTATCAAACCGGGGACTGTTTCACAATTCAACATAATATCCAAATTCGTCAACATCTAAAAAGAAATAAAATTTTAATCGTTTTATAAGCAAACATATATTTTTTTTAAATTTCCAAAACACTTTAAATTAATTTTTTTATACATGTAATTGTATTGTAGGAGCGTAACTTTATTGAATGTAAAAGCTGTTTAACGATTACCTAATACTAAACCAGTTAAAGCTGCAGCAAATAAAATTAAAAATAATGGGCTATATTATTTATTATTTTATAATATTGTTCAATTCTATAGTAGTTGTTAAATAACACAGTTTCACATATCACCCCTTTGTATACTGTAGTTACTTCAATAATAATTGTTCACAAGTTTTCAACGCAATAATATTACGGCACCGTCACATCTTCATGTTGCCTATTCGAGGAGGGAAAAAAACGATTATTAAGGTATCAGCCAATATTAAGGAAGATGACTACTTCACGATGTGCAGAGTAAAAATAAACTTATGATTTCAAAATTTTCCTACCGATACCACTTCACACAGTATGGAAAGTGTAAATCAATAAAACTTTTCATCTCTGTCATTTGGTTATTACTAATTTTACTCAATTTATAAAACCTTGATAACAATCCACTATAAATACAGGGTGGGGCAGCGAAAAGTTCTTTTTTGAAATGCGCGCCATTTAAGCTGTAAGCGTGGAAATATGGCGGGAA
>JAQGAZ010002584.1:0-16730 GCA_034692225.1 Polydesmus complanatus
TGGCCTAGCGAAATTTCTGACAGCCAAAACTTTATCATGTTTTGGATCAATCTCTCCCTTTCCGATTAAATGACCTAGGTAAGTGACTTGCTCTAGTCCTGCCTGTATTTTCTTGGGCTTTAACTTTAGAGACCACTTGCGGAGTCGGTTGAAAATTTTCTCAATTAACTTTAAATGCTCTTCAAAGTCTTCTGAAAATATCAAGATGTTGTCTATATAGACTAATACTCCTCTACCTATTAGGTCGCCTAGCACTGTGTCTGCTAGTCTCTGGAAATTGCTGGGGGAGGTCTTTAGTCCCATTGGCATGTGGGTGAATTAAAAATGGCCGAAAGGAGTGGTGAAAGCGGTAATATGACGGTCCTTTTCTTTCACTAAAACTTGGTAAAAACCACTTTTAAAATCTAAAACAGTGAAGAATTTTGCTTTACCAGCTTCTTCAAGTAAAGGTTCGATTAGTGGAAGGGGATACTTATCTGCCTTAACCTTCTTGTTAAGTTTCCGATAGTCAATTACTACTCTTGGGTCCTTTCCTTCGCTCATAACAAGCATGCATGGAGAACTATATTCGCTTTTGGAGGGCCTAATAATATCAGCTTCTTTAAACTCATCTAGAATTTTTTTCAATACTCCTTTGTGCGCATGTGAGATTAAATAATAAGACTGATAAACAGAGATGGTGCAATTCAATTAAATTTCTTGCTCCACTACTGGATTTCCAGGAACTTCTTTAAAATTGTGGGCAAAACAATCTGCATTGTTATTAAATAAATTTATTAAAGATTCTTTTTGTTTATTAGTTAAATGACCAAGTGCATTGGGGTCAAGAAGTCCATCCTTCACTGCCTTTGCACTGGTTTTGCTGTAAGTCGCCTCTCCTTCATTACTTGTAGCAAGTCTACTCCCATTCGACTCACTAAAATTTACTCTGCTTGTTGCATTAACTGGCATCCGGAGGCACTCCTCCTGCTTAACAGTCTTACATTCTTCACTCGAAAATTCAGGTAAGTTAAGTTTTGAAGGTTTTGGAGGGTTCAAGTTAGTCTCGGTTGAAATTGAAGTTTTCTTACCCTCAATAACTAGATTAACTAGGTCGGAAATAAGTCTATCTCTATCTGACAACAACGCAGGGGTATGCACTAACTCACGCTGCTTGCTAACAAATTTAATTGGCTTATGATCGAATTGAGGAGCTTCTTCAATCGGGATAATCATGAGTCCATGTTACAGTGGCAAATCAGATTCATTGTCCGAAGTTCGGATAGTTTGCATAATGGTTAGGTGTGGAATTGCTATAAATTGTCTGTCACAGACCTCTCTCTTTGGAGCGTTATAACATAAACCTAAATACTCAATTAAATCCATTCCGATTACCAAATAAAAACTGTCACTTAATTCGTGCCCCATGATGGCAACTCTTGAATCTAGCCTTTCTCCTGCAGTTTTGAACACACAGTACGCACGTCCATTGAAACCTACTTGACCTTTCGCGGTCAAGGCAGAATCATCAGTTTGTAAAACATCCAAGTTCACTCTTTGGAATTGCATTACTTCCACTGCATATGGACAAAGGATGGTCAAGGTGGCTCCAGGGTCGTATAAGGCTATTAAGCGACGATTACCTACATAGCAATCAATAGTTGGGCTCGATACACTTGAACTAGCTCGACTAACAGAAGATAAACTAAAAATTGTTTTGGGCCATTTTGATATAATATTAGTTTTTATTACATCATGGCCCTCTAGTTTAACTCTGCTACACTCTTCTCTTTCTTCTCTTTGCAATTACGCGCTCTGTGCTTACTACTTCCACACACATAGCAATACTCATCTCTTAACTTAGTATCTCTACTGTTCTTACTGCTACACTCGTTTTCGTAATGACCAAAGCCATTGCAATTAAAGCATGTAATGTCAAATTTACCATCATCATCTAAATAATTTACATGCTTCTCATCTTTTCTTTTATCATGGTTTCGATCTCTGGAGGCATCTCGATTTCTAAACCTAGAATAATCTCTGTTATTTCTGCCTCTTGAGTTATCGCGTCTGTCTCTGCTATAGCTATTATCTCAGTTACTTCTCTCTCTGCTATAGTCTCTACCTCTTCTATCTGTATTATAATTATTCCTGTCTCTTGAATAACTATTACTACTTTTAGAATCTGGCTGTTTATCTCCTTGGTCAATGCTGCCTACTACTAGCTTAGTTAGGTCTTCATTCTGTTTTTTGATTACATCCTGAAATCCCGTCATTAGCGCAGTCATTGAACTTGTAAAATTATCAAATTTATCTGGGGCTGCGGCCTTGTCCTGGGTGACAAATGCCTTATTCGAGCAGGCGTCCTCAGCTTGTATTCGTTCTTCTACTATCGCTGCTTCTAAGGCGCTCTTTAAACATTTGACTGCTTTCTGCTTTTGCTTAACTACCCTCATTAACTCTGGCTTAAGGCCATTTAT
Source organism: Polydesmus complanatus (assembly GCA_034692225.1). NCBI lineage: Eukaryota > Metazoa > Arthropoda > Diplopoda > Polydesmida > Polydesmidae > Polydesmus > Polydesmus complanatus. The sequence continues at coordinate 2,460 of JAQGAZ010002584.1, forward strand.
AAATCTGGTTAATACAATGGTGTCTTGTATCTCAGCGAAACTGATATGCGGTTCCACTCCATAAGCTAAAGCTTCTGCAGCTCTTCTCAAGTTTTCGAAATATCTATCGACTGTTTCTTCCTTCTTCTGATTAATAGAGTGAAAATGTGCTTCTCTTTGAGCATAGGTTCTTTTATCGCTAAATCGGTTAATTAAATAGCTATAAAATTCACTTCTATCTCGAGTTATCTCAGTGGGTGGACCGTCAGGCTCCTCGGTATTCTCTACATATATCTTGGAGCACCATTCAAGCAAAAAGTTCTTAGCCACTCCCGTAGTTCGAAGAATACAAACGTTGCAGAGCTCGTCCACAGATAATTTTTCCTTGGAGTCAAACTTCCTCAATCCATCTAAGAACTGCTTAAAGCTATCAAAAGCTTTTTCTACTCCCGAAAATGTAGGGATTAGGTTTAGCAAAGTGGTAGGATAGTTAGGATGAGCCAGGTTGGATAAACTGGAGTAGGCTCCTGGAGTTTGAGTAGTGGCAAGCGCTTGAGCCGTCTCTTGAGCTTTACAGAATGCATTTATAACCTCATTCGTCTTGGTTTGAGACTCAGCTAACTTAGCAATAAGCGCGGCTAATTTGTCATTAGAAGGCATCTTAAGACCGTAGAAATAGCTAGAACTAAACTCAGCTATTGTAGACTAAAATCTAACTAACTCAAAACTGGTAGAAATTCAAAATAAAGGTCAACCGGAAATGAGTCTAGCGCAGTTGAATGAGTTATCAAAAATTACACAAATTGGACAAAACACAGAGATTAAAACAAAAAAATTATTAATCTCTGAAAACAAAGTAATCAATAATAAAAATCAAATCCTGAAAACAGTAAAGATCGTTGATTATAAAACATAAATAAAATAATAATGAGATCAGTGATTAATAGCTGAAAGTGAAATGGATTAAAACAAAAAAAACTGAAAGAAAATACAATGAAGAACAAGTTAAGTCAAAGATGTTAATCACTGAAAGTAATTTGGGCTGGATACATTAATGAATACAATTTTAAAACATAAGCATAATTCAAAAAAATTCACAGCTTAAATAATTTTTATATAAGGTCGTAGTAACAATATTTAATAACTTATGCAATAAGAATCCTGGTCATGGCACCATTTATGTTACATGTGGGTAACAACAATGTTTACGAGAACAGTTAGAGGTCAGAGTTGACCAGGAACGGAAGTAAATCAAAATTAATGAATGAATTAACAATTTTTAATCGCTCTTTAGAATCCAAGAGAAAACGTCAAACTACGGTACATAATATTCAGAGCAGGAGGGAGGCAAGGCTTTTCTGAATTTCGCGGTTGCGTTGTGTTTTTGTGGTCATTAACGAAATTCAACAATAGCAAAGTACGTTTTAAATTTCCCACCAAAAATCGATTTTAAAATTAGAGCTTAACAATTGTTCAATTGAGAATTTAAATAAATTAAATAATCGTATGAACCTAAACCCCGTTAAGTCCTGCAAACTCTTATTGCAATCGAAGACCTTAATTAGGTTAATTAATTAAGCTGTGAGACAAGAGAGTGAAAGGTTAAAAATAATAACAAACAGCTAGACAGATGCCAGGTTATACAAAAAATCTCTAACTAAATTCTATGAAAAAAAAAAATTTTGTATTCTCAAAAACTCCTCCAACAATTAAAGTTCAGGTAAAAATCGTTTTAAACGATTTGTAGGTACTGCCGGTAGCTGAATTAGATTTTTAGAAATTTATTTAAAATTAAAAAAATTTATTTCAATAGCGAGATTCGAATGAGCGGCAGTGAAATGGCGACGAATTCTTATTCGAGTCTCGGGGTCAGAGGTCGGGAGCCCTGGCTAAAAGAAATCCGGGCAACGAGAGAATAAAATATTTTTATTCGAAATAAAATTTTTAAAGGGGGGAGGCGCCAGACTGTCTGGGGGAGAAAAGAAAACAAAATTTACTACGCGAGATTTATTTAAAATTAAAAAAATTTATTTCAATAGCGAGATTCGAATGAGCGGCAGTGAAATGGCGGCGAATTCTTATTCGAGTCTCGGGGTCAGAGGTCGGGAGCCCTGGCTAAAAGAAATCCGGGCAACGAGAGAATAAAATATTATTTTTATTCGGAATAAAATTTTTAAAGGGGGAGGCGCCAGACTGTCTGGGGGAGGAAAGAAAACAAAATTTACTACGCAAGAAATGCGGAAAGCGCCTGACTGTCTGGGAGGTCAATGAATGAAAACCTAAAACTACTACGCGTTTGTAGTAGAAAAACCAGACATGCGGCGGCTATAGCAGCGCGAGGATAAGTTTATCTATTTTGCTACCAGGAAAAAGGCGCGTTCGAAAATTATTCGGACAATTTCAATTCACTTTAAGCGCTACTCGTCCGGTTATTTATTTCTCTCTTTAAAAACTTGAGCGAACCTTATCTAATTTAATTTAATTTCTGTTCCCTAGCTACTGGCTTATAACTTAGTAAATATAAAGAAACTTTTAATGAATTTGGTACTTACAAAATTTCAAATGCTATTTGGATCTTCATGATTTATTTAATCAATTTAGCGCTGCACGAACTGTGATTAATTTTTGTAATTTGATTAAACGAGGCCAAAGTCACCGAAAAGTTAAGAGTTCAAAGATGCTCAAGTCGCGAAACGGTAGTCAGAAACGCACCTGATGTGGAGATCGAAGCGAGAGTAAAACAGCAATCTTCTGGCGGCGGATGCGACAGGTACATTTATACCTTCGCCATTTGACGTCAGTTTTCAAAATGGCTGACGCCCTTTGGCAGGTAAAAATGCACGTCATCGGTCCGCGTCCGAAAAAGAGGTCAAAAGGAACTTTTGACTTCTTTTTCAAGTAAAAAAAAAAGGAAACAAAGACAGTCTTTAGAGTGAAATCTGGGCTCACTCAACTCCCGGGTCTTGACTTAACCTTAAGTAAGCCTTAGACCATGGTAAACACTGAGTTCACCTCTATCGATTGGTACCACTTGTGGTGATTTAAGTGCATTTATGTGAAAATGACTAATCGTTTATGCTAATTCGCGATCGAGGAAAATGAGTCATTCTCGATCCACGTTAATTTATTCATTTGTTTGTCTCGGTCTTTCCATTTTTGTTCGATAGGTTAATTTGCATAATAATTAATATGTACAAAGTCTCGACCTTTCTCGTGTATAAATAGCGCACATTTCTCTTTGTTCGACACTTGTTTATTTTCCGACCTCTCGATATGTTCAACCAAGTTGGTGGCTTTGTTCACAAATAAGTCTTAAGTTTACATTACGTCAACCGAAATTATTCTAAGCATTCCGGGACGACGTCCAAAAGAAACTACAAAGTACCACATATTTTGGCGACGAGGATTCCGATCTTCTTTGGTTTCCGAGGGGGACATCGTTCGATCCATTTCACTTCGTTTGAGGGTTATTTTCCATGCCAGACGTCGTCTCGATTTCCTGTATGGCTGAGCATCCCGGTGAAGCACCAGAGTTAGTTCAACTAGAGGAGCCACAGCCAGTACAGCCGTTACCGAGAAGAACGATGGCCCAGTCCAGTTTTGTCGGTCTAACCGTTCCTGAATTCCAACCCGGTGCGGTCAAGGGTGCGTTAGCCTTCGCCTCATGGTCAACCTGGGTAGACCATTTCGAACTTTCGTTGACGCTTCGCAAAGTCACCGAGAACGTCGAGAAAATCGCCGCCTTGCTCTTCCAAGGCGGGACAGCCGTCCGGGAGAGGTACAAGTCACTAAAGGTAGCAGGCGTCGTAGAGACGTACGCCGGAGTCAAGGCGCTTCTTAAAAATTTCTACGAGGAGCACCGCAACATTTACCGGGAAGAACTTCTTTTCCGGCAGCTACATCGAGGTAAAGATGAGCCGTGGTCCGATTTTGAGTGTTGAGTAGTTAACCAAGCCCTTCAGCTGGACATCGACAATACCCGAAATTCGCGCAGAGACCATCTCATCCTGATGCAGTGCATCGTGGGGGCGAACTCCGAGAAAATTCAAAAAATTCTACTCTGTGATAAGAACTTGACGGTCGCCCGGATGGGAGCCGCCGTCCGCGAATGGGAACTGAGTCAACAGACAAAGTTCACCGACGTGAACGGTGGTGTTACGATCAAGACGGAGCCGGTAAACGCCGTCACGGCAAAGAAAAAGAAACCTTTCCGACGACAGCCAGACGTACGTCCAAATCAACCGGCAGCCACAACACCAACCAGCGGGACATGCTTCAAGTGCGGAAGTGGTTGGCATCAAAAGGGCACCAGATGTCCAGCATTCAATGCCACCTGCCACATATGTTCCCATATTGGACATTACGCTAATGTTTGCCGCAGCAAGAAGCAGACGAAGTCCGTAAATGCAACCGAGGAGTCGAGTACAATCAATCACGTTTCAACAGTATTCAATTCAACAGAGTGTTGGTTTCTTCAGACGACGACTACGTGTTTGCTGTAGGGATGAGAGGCCAGCGTATAGTTCAACTCAACCTGGACGGACGTCCAGTAGATTTCATCATTGACACGGGTACAGCGCACTCCATTATTTCCAAACAGTGCTATGAACAGTTGGAAACGAGGCCACTGCAAAAGACGGACGCAGTACTATTCGGATACTGTGGAGACCGTCCGATTCCACTAGTGGGTAAATTTCAAGCCACGCTAGAACTGGAACGCAGTGAAGGCCGAAGAATTACCAATATGCTCGTAGTAGACGGAAGTTGTAAACCTCTACTCTGCGGAGACGACGCTGAAAGTTTGGGTCTTATTTCCTTCCCCAAAGTACACGCTATCGACGCCGAACGCAGTCAGGGTTACGAAACGACCATCCGGAGACGCTACCCGAAATTATTCAAAGGACTCGGTAATCTAAAAGGCACCGAGATCAAACTTTCTATCAACAAGAAGGTCCAGCCGTCGGCCATTACGAATAGGAAAATTCCTTTTCATTGGAGACCCGCCATCGAGGATGAAGTCGAAAGGTTGTTAAACCTCGGGATCATTGAACGAGTGGAGTCACCGTCAGAGTGGATTTCGCCGATCGTCATCGTTCCTAAGAAAGACTTCTCAATCCGGTTTTGCTTTGACTCCAGAGCCGCGAACGAGGCTGTTTTACGAAAGAAGGTGATGATGCCAACTTTCGAAGACCTAACAGTAGCCTTCAATGGGTGCCGATTTTTCTCCAAGTTAGACTTAAACGAGGGTTATCATCAACTCTCGCTCCATACTGTGTCCAGAAAAATAACGACGTTTGCGACGCATCATGGTCTTTGGCGGTACAAGCGGCTGAGCTTCAATATCAACACCGCCGAGCTATTTCAAGAGGCCATAGCAAAACAACTTCCCCGAGAACAGGGAATTCGCAACATCCTGGACGACATCCTGGTAGGAGCGCCAACAGAGAAAGAACACGATGAAAAGTTAGACCGAGTGCTTAAAATTCTCAATTCGGTCGGCTTAACCCTAAACGCGAAAAAGTGTTTGTTTAAGGTGAGAAAACTTATTTTCTTCGGACATTTATTCGCCGGGGACGGAGTCCAGATAGACGCCGACAAGTTGGTGAACATTCAGAAACTTCCACCACCGACGAACGTCTCTGAACTCCGTAGTGCTTTGGGAATGGTAAATTATTGCCTCAAATTCATCCCAAACCTTGCTGAACTTTCGGATCCGTTACGTCAAGGCACACACAAAGACATCGACTTCGCCTGGACGCCAGCCATGGACGCCGCCTGGAAGACGATCATCCAGTCTTTAATTCACGCTCCATGTCTTTCATATTTGAAGCCAGATCCAAAATTATAGTGGACGCAGGCCCAATAGCAGTCAGCGCGATTTTCGTCCAAGTTCACAAGAACGGAGACAAGCGTCTGCTAAGTTTCTATAGTAGATTGCTGACGCCGACTGAACGGAAATATTCCCAAATGGAACGAGAGATGGTCGCCATGGTCGCAGCAATGGAGTTCTTCCAAGTGTATCTGCTCGGACATTCCTTCAACATGTACACCGACCATCAGCCATTGGTTACCATGTTCGGTAAGCCTACCTCTTCATTCCCCGGCAGACTGCAAAGGTTGCAGTTGCACGTCCAAGCTTTCAGATTCCGGGTATTCCACGTAGCCGGCAAACAGAACCCTGCCGACTACTTATCACGCCATCCCATAGATGACCGCTACACCCAGTTAGGTGAAGAAACAGAAAACTACGTCAATGCGGTGACGACGGCTGCTATTCCTTCTTCTCTGAAAAAAGACGAAATTCTGGCTGCCATCGCAGACGATCGTCCATTTCAACAACTTTTAAAAGTGGTGAGGGGAGACGGCGTTTTTCGAAAATTACTTTTACAGTTCCCAACTCTAGCAGATTTTCAACCAGTGCTTCAGGAGTTATCAGTTTCTACAGACGGTCTTCTACTCCGTGGAGTTCGATTAGTAATTCCAGACGCTCTCCAGCCGCGAGTGATTCAGCTTGCCCACACCGGTCATCAAGGAGCAACCCGTTCAAAAGCGTTACTCCGTTCCAAGGTGTGGTTTCCAAAGATGGACAGCAAGATGGAGACGTACGTCCGCAAGTGTAGTTCCTGCCGTTTGGTCGTCAAAGTTAAGAAGAAGATTCCAATGACCATGACTGAGACGCCGCCCCAACCCATGGGAGTGGGTTGCATTCGACTTTGCAGAGTTAGGGCCTAATTCCTATTTACTGGTAGGAATGGACATTCTCTCCAAATTTCCGGTGGTAGAGCGAGTTACAGCGACGAGTTTCGTGCAAGTGAAGAAACTGCTCAACCGTAAGTTCGCTGTGTGGGGTTTACCGCGTAGAATTTACACGGACAATGGTCCGCCGTTCAGTTCATCAATGTTCACAGAGTATTTGCGACAGCATCGAAAAGGTATTCTACTTTGGCCCCAATCAAACGGTCAAATTGAGAGATTTATCGGTTCTCTCAAGAAAGTGATCAAAATTGCGTTGCAAAATCAAGATGATTTAGACGACGCCATACAAAGGTATCTGTTTCAATACAGAAACGCGCCACATCAAACAACAGGACGTTCGCCTACAGAGAAGTTATTTCAGTATCAACCGCGCAACTATTTGGACGTAGACCTAGAAGTAAAGGCTAAACGACCAGACGAGCGTCCAAAACGAAAAGACCTGTTCGAGAAAGGACAGCTAGTTTTAAAGAAAAGAGACGTCGCTACTAAGCTGCAGACAACATACGAGGAATGACCATACCGAGTAGTCAAAGTTGACGGTACTCGCATAACCCTTCGTCGAGATTCCAGGACGATCGACAGACACGCCTCACAGTTAAAAGCCATCAACCAGAGTTCGTCTGACGATTCGGACGAGGACGTCCCTGAGCAACTTTCAGACACCGAAAGTGGTACATTGGAAGCCAGTGACGACAACAACCAAGAGGAGGAAGTTTTCGATTCAGCCGAAGAGACTGAACCCGATGCAGACGCAGTTCCAGCCGGACCGCGATACCCTCTGAGGTTCAACCGCGGGTTGCCACCCATTCGTTTCGCCGATTCCCAGACGTAGTCCGTCAATTAAACAAGGAGGGGGAATGTGGTGATTTAAGTGCATTTATGTGAAAATGACTAATCGTTTATGCTAATTCACGATCGAGGAAAATGAGTCATTCTCGATCCATGTTAATTTATTCATTTGTTTGTCTCGGTCTTTCCATTTTCGTTCGATAGGTTAATTTGCATAATAATTAATATGTACAAAGTCTCGACCTTTCTCGTGTATAAATAGCGCACATTTCTCTTTGTTCGACACTTGTTTATTTTCCGACCTCTCGATATGTTCAACCAAGTTGGTTGCTTTGTTCACAAATAAAAGTCTTAAGTTTACATTACGGCGTCCGAAATTATTCTAAGCATTCCGGGACGACGTCCAAAAGAAACTACAAAGTACCACACCACTCATCAGTGGAGATGAGGTAGGGACCCGGAGTTAAGAGAGCTGCACCAACATGTAAACAACAATAAAACAAACGGGCAAAAATGGTGACCTTTCACCCTGAATAACTTCCGGTTCTGGGGTCGCATCCAAAGTTTAAGGGCTCTAAAATAAAGAGTTTCTCTAGATCTCCAGAAAGAGACCTAGAGTGTGAAAATGCGATTCCCAGTGCCGGAGCTAGTCCAGGTCAAAGACTGGCCTAACTACAAAAATCAGAAATGCGCACAAAAATGAAAATAAAAAGTTTTGACGAGAGACAAGTCACAACTCCGCGCAGCCATAACTCCTGGGTTCTAAGTCGTAATTAGATGGTCTAAGGATCGTTGGAAACGCTTGCATCTCCTCTTTCCAACGGGCCCTAGCACGAGGTTTTATGGCTTCCGGTTCCGGAGTTACAGGTCAAAGAGTGATGGCCTGTAGCGTCACTCCCCGAGGGCGTTTAGTTCCGATCGTCTATTTATTCAAAAATGTGCATAAGCTCCAACTAAAATCAATCAATAACACATTTTAAGACATTACAATGGCTATTAACCCTAGTCAAGACTATGGCAACTTGTTAGATTTATTTTATTTTATTTATTTCTAATTAATTTACGTTTAATGAATTTTAATCAAGATGATAAGTGTTTGGTATGCTTGCAACCAGAAAATTGCAAGCATTAAATCTAGCTAGGGCTAACAGAGATAGGATGGAGTTTTAGTATCATTTTAATATAAAATAAAAGTACAATAGAAAAGAAAATAATTGTAAGAAGGTAGCCGACTCTGTTCTGCCTACTTTACTCTCCCCTCTGTGTCCGAGAATAGAAAGGGCGTTTTTCGCAAAGTCAACATCCCCTCCAACTTTTTAACATGGAGAAGCGCGTAGCCGGCATTTAGGTCAGCTACTTTTAGTTACTTCAAAAGTTTTATGATCGCACGGCGGCGTATATCCAGTGTGACCGAACGATTAAAATATATGAATTGAAATTCATATTTCTAATTGGGTTTACACTAGGATTTAAATTTAGATTTTATTTTTATTCGCTTCTAGTAAAGTTATACCTAATTTTAGGCATTTTTAATTACTCTTTAGTAATTTAAATTCTTAAATTATTCCAAAATTGACAGTGTTGCCACTGAGGGTAGAGTGAAACGTAGGGGCGCCATAGAGACCGCTTTAATTAAAACGCAGAAAAACTTTTAAGAGTTCTTCTAATTAATTAATTCATTTACATGCTAACTTACTAACTTTAAATAATTTTAAATTAATAAAATTTATTTTAATTAATTAATTTACAACAATTATTTTTAAAATAAGTGAAAATTAAATGCAAAGTTTTATTGATAGTAAGAAGCTGAAAAGGAGATGAGGGGGGAAAATAGAAAAATGAAGCTCGACCGCAACAGTTGTCTTCCCCCCTCCATATGTATTTTAAAAGTATTTTAGGCGTTTTAAATATTTATTAACTTTATTAATAATCATTTATGAAAGTTAGTATTGTTGTTGAAAGTTTATGGAAAATATTAAAATTTTAAATAAAATGTTTTGTATTATATTTTCGTATACTCTTGAGCCATCTTTAATCTTTGTATTTCGTTTGATTTTGTAACAATTTTTTTTATCTAGACTTTGTTTACAATAACTGTTTTCAATTACTGTACCTTGCACAATTTTTGTTAGGGCCCCCCTTGTTTAACATAATAAACAATAATAAACCTGGAGGAAGAAAATCATGTTTTGTTTCTTTCCATCATTTTGACATTTTTGGCTATACTAAACAATTTTTGTATTTGCAGGGGCTTACTTTTTTTGTATAGACAGTCAAGTATATATTGAATTTTGTATTGTTGGGTTTTTTTTATGGCAATTTAAGATGTATCCTACTTTGTTTTTTAAAATGAAACATATCTTGGAATTTGTACTTTTTTTTTTCAGCTATTTTTCTAGGTTTTATTTTACATTGTTATAATATTTTTTTCTCAATTATTCTAAAAAAATCATTAATATATTTTATTTGTCACACCCAATTCAACAAAATAGTTTTAATTTTTTTTAAAAATATTTATGAATACACTAAATTTAGCGCCCATAAAATATTGATAATTTTTAATATTTTTTTTCCATTTATATCCATTTATTTCTAGCTTTTGAAATTTTATAATTACTGCTACAGTAATTAATAAATTTTCTGCTGTTAAGTCGCTGTAAACTAAGAATTTCCGTACCTTTGTGAGGCTGCAACCAAGGTGAGGTCCTCTGTTCCTTCATCAATGATGAGGTGGTCCTCTTTGCCAACAGACTCTTGGCTGGATGGTGATGCAAAAGAATCATTGTTGTTCTCACTGTCTGGGAATTTGATTAGTGACTGGTTTGGTGGATCAGTTGTGATGGCTGTCATGATTGCTTCTTAGATGTGAGTGATCTGTTGGGGTCATGGAGGTTCTCCATTGATCCTGCAAGTGGTTGGTGGACCTCTGGTGTGACAATGTCCTTTGTTTTTGCCACTAAAATTGCTTTTATTTCTGCAATCTCCTTTTTGTTGACATCATCCCTGATCTAAAGGTCTTTTAGCTGCCAGACCATTTTGTCAAACAAGTTTTTGGAAGCCAAAGCAAGGTCTGTTGATTCAGTCATTTTGGTATGCCTAAGCTGATTAAAATCAGAGTTGATGAGTAGTTGAATATGTAAAGAACCTCTGCATGTAGTGCTGTAGTTTGAAGTGTTATTTGTCTCACACGTTAAGCCACATGGTTCTGGCACACACTGATTTTTTGTGAATATTGAAAAGTACCTTTATCAATTTGGAATCCATGTGAATTTCTTTGTAGAAACACAAATCTTTTGTAGGAGAACTGATGTTGTGATCCTTAATAACTGAAGCTTGTTGAAAGTTTGGTGTAGCAAGACAAATTTTAAACAACACTGCTAGTGTAAGGAGAGCTACAAAGAATTTTTGCTGTTGAGCACTGGCATGCCCTGGTAAGTTTTTCATTGGAGATTTCCTTTTTCATGGGACAGGTGGCATGGCTGAGCTTCATGCGGGAATTTTGAATACCAGTTTTGAATAATTTCTTTCAGCATGGTTTTTCTTCTTTATAACATGCATTCATGTACTATGCAGGTGTTTTCTTTGACCTTCCCAGTTTTTTTTTTACCATACCCTGTTCTGTTTGGAGGACCTCTGGGATGGTTGTCTGCTTCTACCATCTTTTCTGGAAGTTCTCAATCAGGTGTTAGCAATTCATTGGCAGTATTCTGCTTGAATGGGGTGAGGTCCGTGACATGATATTGTCCAAGTGTGCGGTAGGACTTCACATCTTGTAAGATGAGAGTGGATGGTAAAAGGATCTCTGTGATTCGAGGAGGTCCATCTCGTTTTGGTGCGAGGTTTGCTGTAAATGAGTTCTCAGCTTTTGATAACAGATGCGTATTTAGTAGCACAAAGTCCCCTAGATGATTGGAAGGAGATTCCTGTCTGTTTTCTTTGTAGATTTTAGCTTGCTTTTCCTTTGCTTTTTCTAATGTTACATGGCAATTTTTCAAAGCAGATTGAAACTTCTCATACCAAGTAGTGAGTGTGTTAGGCATACCCAAAACTTTGACTGGAGTTACATTGTAGGTGACAGCCTTGCATATTTTGGCCAAACATTTGGTATGCAGGTGTCATTCCTGTGCTTGAGTTTCCTGCGTTGTTGAGGCCAAACACTGTGGCTGGTATTTGTGAATGCCACCAGTCATAGAGGTTCTCCACTGCAATCGCTATGATGATTTTTAGTTTATGGTGCACCCTTTCCACTGGATTGGATTGCGTGTAGTAAAAGGAAGTGAACCTCTGGCTGAGGCCTAAAATTTTGCAAATGTCTTGAACTAATGCTGAGGCAAACTGTACACCGTTGTCTGTGAGTAAGATGCGGGGTAACTATATTTGAAGAACATTTTATCTACTAACATTTGTGCAATGACTAATGAAACTGCTGTGAAAGTAGAATGAATTCGACGTACCTGGTGTCTACATCTTGTACCGTTAAAATATACGTGAAATCTCCCCAGGGTGGCAGAGGTCCTACAAGGTATATAGCGAGGGTCTCCTTTCTGTCTGGTGTGGGAGATGGTGTCTTTAAACCAGAGGGCTTCTGATTTGAGGGCTAATATTTCTGGCACTTTTCACAAGAGGAGACATTCTGCTATGTCTTCCTTCATTCCTTCCCAAAAGAAATGGTTTTGGGCTTTTTGTAAGGTTTGATGGCCCTTTTTCTTGCAGAAGTTGCATGTTGCATTTCGATTGTTTGTACTTGAGCTTTTTAGCAAAGTGCACTTAGGTGGAAGTTTTCTGGTGTTTTCAAGTTAGAAAAGCTTCCTGAGTTTTTGGGCCACTGTGTACAATGTTTGAAAAGAGTCACAGTTGGTCATGAGTTGTATGATGCTGTCAGGTAGCTGGTTCAAAAACAAAGCACCGCAGAGGTTCTCCACTGTAAGTGTGGTGATGTAGGCTGTTGCATGCAAAATGAATTCTTGTAACTAATGGGTTTTCCCCTGACTTAGGGATCCTCACGGAAATATCACATATGATTGTTCGTAAGTTTCGAGGAATGATGTGGGCTGCTCTGAATGCGATCACTGTCTCTTCCCAGTTGTGGTTGAACCCATGTCAGTTGTCACCCCACCAGGATGCAGCTTTACTGCTGAGAACAGATGAAAAAGTAGAGAATGCTAGGGTATTGCTGAATTGGAATGAATCACAATGGTCTCTAACTGAGTCCATAAAGAAGCGGGTGTCTTTTGGTTCTGTATTAATTTGTTTGTTCAAAGAGGTGAAACCCCTATGACTGGGGTCACTCACATGCAGTTGTGGAGATTCGCTAGGTGATTGGGCTTAAGCCATCATTTGCATTTGTATAAGCTGAGTCATGGACACGAGAGGTTCGGTAGTAACAACAGGGTCTTGTGGAGGTTCTCCTGACACTGATGAGGTGAAAGATTCTTCCGTTTGTGGAGGCTATTCTGCAATAGAAGGGGCAGGAGGTTCTCCGTGTTGATGTGGAGAAGAGTCACTATTACTGGTGTTTCCCTTAGATGTGCTCTCTTCTAGACTGGCATTGTTTCCCTGGCCTGCACTAACTTTGGTGGTTTTGCGAGGCATTGCGATAAACTAAGAGAATTCGAGTACACTAAGGTTAATGAATGCTTTTACTTAGTTTTTGTTGGTCTCTGTTTGAGACTGGTCTGGATGAAGGTTTTTATGTCCTTGAACTTAGAACTGAATTTGGATGTGCAGGTAAGAGCCTGGAGATCCTATGGTCCTGTGTTGAAGTAACGGTTGCTTCTGTAAAAGTTGATCGTTAACCATGGGCATACAGGTAAAGGCCTGGAGGTCTTTTGGTCCTGTGTTGAGTTGGTAACAGTTGCTTTTGGAGAAATGGGCTCTTGACCATAGGTGTGGAGATCTTCTGGCCTGGTGGCGAAGGTCCTCCTTGATAGCCAAAGCTGTTGCTCTGGTCTTTGGATGATTTTTATGTAGAATTGTAGTTCTCAATGGTTGTGGATTGTTGGAGAACTAAAGTTTTCATCTTTTGCACATTTCTGGAGAACTAAGATTCTCAATGTTTGAAAGTTTATGGAGACCTGTGGTTCTCAATGTTTGTGGGTACACTTGTTGAAGTTAACCTTTTTAGGTCCCATAAAGAGCGTCACTGTAACGTACCATTTTGTCTTGGGGTTCCCTATGGAGGTCCTTTGTGGTCTGCGGGTAGACAAAACTGTATGTTAAAAACGAGTTTGACTCAAATATGGCTAAGTCTAAGGCTAAGTCTAAATGCACATGAAACTAACTTAATTAATCTCGCAAAAACACAAGAGACATAAAGTAGCATTAAACTAATATCAACTGATTTATTTCTGGTTTGTATGTGACACTCTGTATACTATTTTGTAACTTTTTTTATCATCTTATATTTTCTGCTCTTTCCTTTCTTTTTTATTAATTTTATTTGACTCTTCATTGAGGCTTGCACCTGCCTTAAAGCACCTGCCTTCCAGCACCGGCCTTCTGGAGGAGGAGCCAAAACCTTGTAATGCTAGTGCTTACACCAGCCAACTTTATTATGTTTAAAACCTTTTTGAGTGCTTCATCATTTTTGTATTTTATGTATGTGTTTTCTTTTATTTTGTTTAATTTGTAATTTCTCTTGTTTAATTGTAAAATTCGGTAAATTAAATTTGGTAAATTAAATTTGGTAAATTAAATTTGGTAAATTAAATTTGGTAAATTAAATTTGGTAAATTAAATTTGGTAAAT
>JAQGAZ010002585.1:0-16730 GCA_034692225.1 Polydesmus complanatus
TCATTTTACATACCCATGTAAATTTTTATGCAAATCGGATTGCTGGTTCGCGAGTTATGAGCAGTTGAATTTTTGAATATCCCTTATTTTAGCCTTCGCATTCATAAATTATTGTACAAAGAAAATAAATAAATAAAAAAACACAAAAAAAAGTTAGGTTCTTAACCAGCGGGTCATTTTTATTTTTTAAACGACCCACACAAATAATAATTACTGTATAGAATTAACATCGAATTAGGTCCTAACAAAATTGAGGACTCAAAAAATTTAGTAAAAACGTAATGACCAGGTGTAAATATATTTCTCGCGGGTAAAGCTAACTTAATCCTAATGAAATATCCATAGCAGAGATTAAATGTCAAAAAAAGAAAAGCAGGTACACACACAAATGAGAATGAGAAAGAAAGAAAAACAAGAATAATAATTGACATTTGAGTGGAAGGAATTTCGACCCAAAAAAAAAAAAGTTTCCCAATTTCTTCCTCGTTTTTTTTATATATATACATATTGTTTTTTCCCTTATCTTTAACTCACCTTACCCTACCTTTATTTTTTTTCTCTCTCTCCCTCTTTTTTTCTTCACCTCTTATTCTCTCTAGTGTCCACACACACAAACATTCCTCTCTGCATTTTCAATTCACATGCCCTGTGGCATTTCGTCTACAGGGTGAGTTTTGTTGAGGGGAGAGAGACACAAAATACCTCTCTCTCTCTCCCTCTCATAATATGTGTTCTTCTATCATTCGGGCTATCTTTCATTCCCAAATTCACACTTAATTTTTTTCCCACCATTCACTTTCCACGTTGCACAAAAGTTCACCCTTTCGCTGACCTTTTTTTTTTTTCTCTCTCTCTCTTTCGCCCAACTCCACCCTAAACACGATGTACGAGTGAGAGATAGAGAGTATGAAAAATGAGCAGATGCATTACCACACACACTTGTTGTTTGTTTCTTCTGCTCTAAATGGATGAATTGGATGGACGAAAAAATGTTAAGCAGGAATTTTTTTTTTTTTGGAAGAAATTAAAAAACTTTTTTTTTGTACTTTATAAAATTTATGTAAGAAAAAAAAAGTTGTAGAGGTGAATTAATTAACCCTCCAGATTTTTTTTTTAGTTGATAAAAGTCGAAAATGTTAAAAAGTTTTTTGAGGTTGGTGATAAAATATTATGTGAAAGCTGTGTACGGACAAAATGTAAATTTAATGTTGGTGGCGGTTTTTTTTTTTTTTTTTAGTTTCGTCAATTTAACGAAATTTTTAACGATGATTGATTTTTCTACTGTAGTTCCCGTGGGAAAAAAATTATCGATACAACGAAATTGTTTCTTTAACTAATTTTTCCTGGGTTTATTTTATATCTATTTTTTTTTTCTTTTGGAATGGTAAAAAAAAGTTTGAAAATTATTATTCCATCGAAAGATTTTAATAATAAATAAATTTATGACTACCAAAAATTATTGTCCTATCACGTTTTTAGTTCGTTTTACAGAGCCAGTGTTTTAACTGTAGAACTGCATTTTAACCAGAAACCAAAAAAATTAAAATTTTGCCTTTAAATGTATTTGTTTAGAACTAAACTTTGAAAATATATAAGAAAAAAATATAGCTAATAATATTATTATTAACAAATTCCAACATAAACGTTATAACTTGGTTATAACTTGGTTCAAAGTCAGAATACTGGTACATGAACCCTTCTTTTTTACACAACTTTTGCCAAATTAATATTGGAACAAAATTTAATGACTTTTTTGTTAATTCTAAAAATGAGTGAAAGTCTTGTTAGATATTTTTCAGCAAGTACAGTAGGGTATCAAGGTAGCTTTTATTAGGTAATTTAATTGAAGCCTCAGTAGCGAAGCAATCCGACGTTGAATACAAATCCATCAATCCATGTATTTTAGGTTACTCAAGATGCAACAAAACTCGGATATAACGACAAAATGTTATGGCCCTTCGTCCCTCGATGTCGTAATAACCAACTTTAATCAAATGTCGGTATTACGATTGTCTTGAGAGATATTTTTTCTAAATGGTAATTCATCAATAAATACTGTCCGATTAAATAACTTTGCTGTCAATAAATTTCGACGTTTTCTCTCTCTCTCCATATTAAAAATACTTCAACCAAAACGGTCAAAAAATAAATAAATAAAACGAAGACAAAAAAGAATTTATAAATTAAATATTTTTTTATATATAATTATAATGCATTTTTGTTTTCCTTCCTGAATAATGACGTCCCACACACAAAACGTCCTTCTCCACTCAGTCTCCAATCAAATTAATATCAAAACAATATTATAAAAAAAAAACATTTTTTTTTCCTGAATTTAAATTGGCACAACATAATATTCGACGTACAAAAAAAAAAACTAATATTTACATAACAACAAATAATAATAATATTAATTATGTCATTTTTCTTTTCTGTTTTCACATAACGTTGCCGTATCAGTTCCAAAATAATACACGCGAGAGCACTATTATCATCATCATCATCGTCATGATAGGTAGATGGGCGGTTGGTTCACTTTGGCTAATTAGCTACTACTAATTCGGTAATATAATAAATTTAATTAATTAAGTCTTATCTATTAGCGTTGGCGATGAGATAGAGCACAATATCCCTATGTCCTCCGTAGGTGGCGATGTGCAGAGCGCTCCATCCGTCCCTATTGGCCATTCGAATGTCCGCTCCGAATTGTACTAAAAGTTTGACCACTTCCAAGTTTCCGGCGTAGCAACTCTGATGTAACAACGTCTGTCCGGTTTCCAGATCGAACAGGTTGATGTTGACCGGGTTCTTGTCCTGCAGCAGGTTCTTCAGTTTGCTCACGTCCCCGTCCCTCAACGCCTTTTGGAACACCTCCTGGATACCGCTGCTGATCAACGTCGTCGACATTCCCCAAAAACTTTTTTTTTAAATTAAAATTTAATATTACGAAGAGGACCGAATTCAGGTTTTTGAGACGAATGGTGGTGGTACCTCTCGACGGTTCCAGACTCGGACGGGGAATAAAAAATGCGATGCTAGGAGAGTCTGTTTTATAAACGTCCTTGGCCTACCCTTGTGGGACGTGTCCATTCTGTGTGTGAAAGGGGGATGAGGGATAGGGAAAGGGGAGGCGGGGAGAAGGGGGAGTGGGGGAGGAGCTCGAACACCTTTCATTCAACAGGCTGTTTACCCGAAGAAAGAATTTTTTTCCCACAATAATTTTTACCTTTTTTTTCTTTTTTTTTTTGGTTTAACGCGACCGACATTAAGCGACGAGGCGCGTCCTTTAAAACGTCCCGGGACGGGTGGGAACCAAAAAATAAATAAATAAAACTACTGTCCCGTATAATAACATACAGTAATAATAATAAAAAAATCCTATCTTACTTTTACGGTAAAAATTTAATTTATAGAGTTTTCGTGACTATAAATAATGTTTTTGTAAACATTATTTATTTACATTTTTTTTGGAAGCTTTTAAGATGACAACAAATTTCATTTTCTAACTTTTGCCTTTAAATTATTGCTTTGGTTTTTATTTGGTTTGAATTATTATTAAGCTCCATTTTTTGTTGTTGTTGTTGTTAAGAATTTTGATAAATTAATATAAAAATCCTTTTAAATAGATCATTTATAATTTTAAGCTAAATTTAATTTGGCTTACTTATTTTCCTATGCATTTATAACGAGTGAAATTTTGCATCGTAAAAATGTGCATGTGTAAGCAGCAGGTTTTAAATCTTGTTTTCGCACCAAATTAGAAGAGAGTTAAAAATGCTGTTATAAAGGAATGAAATAATAAAATTAATGTAGCAAATATAAATCAAAATCAAACAGCGAGACAATTTCAATTCCAAAGACTGAAATTTTTATCTTGAACTTATTAAAAAAAATAGCACTACATTATTATAATTATTTTCGAGTAGCTTCAAAACTAAAAAGCCCACATCTGTTATAAAAAGCGCACCTGTCAATTGAGGAGTAATTTTTATCTATAAAGATAGCTCCCAAAAGTCAAAAAAAAAAAAAAATGAATGTTTTTTATTGGTTATTGCTGCGAGCTTTTCTTTCAATTTTATTAGCTGTTTTTATTCATTTTAATTTGCATTTTAAATTGAGTTTTTACTACGGTAGTAGTTTTCATTTTGTCAAATACTTTTTTAAAATTATATTTAAATTTTTAATGTTTTTAAGCGTGTTTTTTTTCTTCCCCCAAATTAACTTAAATTTCAAATTTATTGAAATCCTTTCAATTTCAATAGCGATATTTTAATAATTATTTTCGGTTATTTTCGTCTCTCATAATAATATTGATACAGCAGTAGGCCTACCCTACAATGCATTTAGTGAGTTTTTGCACTTAGATTCGAGTTTGCTGACGTCACTCCGCACCATGCTATAATACTGTACTTGTACACATGAAAAATGTACGTGCACTTGTTGTGTGAAGAATTGAATTTAAACTGGCAAAGAATGAACGTGGGAAAGGCTGGTTGGGAAATGGCTAAAGACCCACAATGAGTCGTTTTATGGGAGCGGAGGGGAGGTCGGCAGGGTGAGCGAGTGGGTGGTGAGGGTGGTGGTGGGGGGGGAACAAGGGATAAGGAGGGGGAGAGAAAAATTGAGAGGATGAGAGGGGAGGAAACGTTCCCATATACAGTACTACACACACACATAGCGCTCACTCTTTAAAGCCTTTTTATATCAAACCCCGATGGGAGGTCATAATAATAAAACCTCAAAATCTACACATTTTCAACGACAACTCGGTCATAATAAAATGTCTAAAAAAAACAACAAATTTATAGTAAACAAACACAGATAACAATAAAAAAAAATGTTCTAAAAAAAAAACAGGGAAAAAAAATAAAAAACAAACAAATAAACAACAACAAAAAAAATACTTTTTTAACCATGAGATTTGTCAATATTTTTCACTTCCGGTTAGATAAGCAACGCCTAAAACGGCTTTCCTTTTTATATATCTATCTACAGTACAGTATTTATATACCGTATATAAAAAAAAATGTTATAATGTGATTTAATTAATTCTAAATAATAATGGCGGATATTGCTTTTGAGCAATTTGTTCAGAGGTGAGAATTTCTCACGTCTTTTCGTTGCCGATCGTGTAATTACATTGAGAAGCAGTGTTTAGCAGACGACAATAATATTATAAGGCGAAAGAGGGCTGGGGAGAGAGAGAGAGGGAAGTGGCGTGGGAGTGTTCGTCGCGCCCTCTATATAAAGTTACTGCATTATTATAAGTGTAGTGTATAGGGTGTAGAAGCACAATATAAGTCGAGGCACGCGCCATCTTACACTCCCCGGTTCACATATGTCACCCACCCCTCCACCCGCAAAGACACTACCACCTCGCTCTGTGGGCTGGGACCAGGAAAAAGGTTCTCATGGAACCATATTGACCCAATCACGTGTCGAAACTCAAAAGTGTTGTTATGAACGTGGGAAAAATATGGAAAATGTCTGCAATCATGTGTCATTTTTTGGGAGAAGAAAATTTTGGGTTCTGATGAGAAGAAGACTTTTCTCTCACCCTGTATACACCCCTTTGCGCACGCTATTGAAGAGATTGATTTTTTTCCCCCTTCTCCAATCTAATTGATTTGTATTTAAATTTAGTGCTGGTGGATTTGATAAAAAGGATTAATATACATAATAGGCATTTTTTTAGGGGGGGGGGGGGGAGAGTGTGTTGGGGGACATTCGAACGAGTAATTATGTTATTAGATGCTCTGCCGGTTGTTATACCAGCTTAGAGAGGTTTTCCTCTCTAAACCGGAAATTAAAAGTTTTAGCTGAAATTAAATTTTCTCTTTCTAAGCCGGAAGTAGATATCGGCGTAATTCGGTCTTCAATTTTTTTTTTTTTTTACTCAAATATTATTCAATTTACATTCGGTTTGTACACAGTAAAATTCCAAACTTGCGTTATCTTAACTAGGCCTATACACAGTGGTTCAAAAAAAAAAAGTAAGCCAAACATTACAATAATTTCTATTGCCTGAAAATTTATCATATTTACAGTAATATACGGTAGTCCTCCAATATTTAGAGAATTGAAGCAACTGATTCAAACATACATTACGAAAAATTTAAATGGAGAGAAAGATACGAGTCTACGAATTCATCAACTTAAATTTATTAACAAAATTATTGTTACCGTATAATAATATACTGTGTCTTGAAATATTTTCTATTTGGAAAATATTATTAATACGATTTTATTCATAAAATTAAAAATTTGGTAATGAAAGTTTGGCCTACTTTCAATTGAACCACCGTGTAAATCGTTCGAAAACCATTTTTATTTTAAGAAGCGGTTCAATTTTTATGAAATTTATTATGGAGGATAATAGATGATTAGCCCACATGAACACCGTATGTTTTTGTGGAATTCGTTTTGACTAAATTTGCTTCGTCAGAGCTTATTTTAATGAGTCTTAGTAAGAGTTTTTAGGCTCTAGCAAGTGCATTAATGTTAATGTTATAGGGCTAGTAAATGCTTTTTGAGTTAGGTATTTTTATAAAAGAATTTTATGAATATTCAACGAGCGTCTTTAAAAGTCGACGAAAGTGCACTGTGTTGTCTGGTCTTTTTTTTTAATTAAGGGTGATTAAAAAAATTATTGTCTTTTTTACGAGGTTTAGATGGTAACGTTTTTTTTTTTTTTTTTTAATTATTCGTTTTAAAAAAAAATGGTTGTCGGTATTACTGATCTTGCTATCCTTTAAGGCTTATGATGTCTAGTTTTATGCAATTTTAGGTACCGGTACTGCTTTATAAAGTTTAAAGAAAGCTTTTTCAAAGTTTTGTTAATGTTTTATAAAGTTCAATTAATCTTTTATGAAATCTAATTGAGTTTATTTACCGGTAATAATTCATGAAATTTAATAAATAATATTTTCAATTACTGATGGCATACTAAGCCCCGTGCAAACTCTGATTGAGCAGGTAATCCTGCATTCGATAATCATTTGATCACCTCACTAATGACATCATTTAATATGAAACCCTCCAAAAAAAATAAATAATAGTAACTACTGTATCAAACATTAAAAATTAGCTTTAAATTGTATTTTCACTCGCTCTCCAACCTACAAAATGTTGTTCTCGTGTTTATTCAAGCGATTAATTTATTTGTGTTAGTCGGGCGTTGATGTCACCTTGTATCTCTCTCTTCCCCTCCCTCTCCCTCTCAAGTACGACTCACCTTCGCTGGTCAGTCTGGACGATTAGCAATTTTCCTGTGAGAATTTCACTAGAGAAAACGTGAAATGCAGAGTTAATCTTTTTGCGGGATTAGGAAAGATCGAGAGAAACTCAGAGAGAGAGAGGTGAGTGGGCCGGTGAAGGAGAAAGAGAGAAAGGGGCATAAATTTCACGGTAGGGAGAGCCCGACCATGACCATGTCCTCTCCCGGACAAAGGTCATTTCTCAAATTGAGCGCTTATTTATGCTAATAGAGACATTATATTAATTGATTTGAATATGGAGAATGAAACGCCACACTGTAGCTGCGCACTCGGCCGAGCAAAACCAGACTGATAAATCAAGTGATTTTCTTTTAATACGCAACTGTAAACGCCGACTGCTACCGTCCGACCAGTAGCTGTTTATTTAGATTTACAGCCCTGTGTTAATAATTCTTGGAAAAGCTATTAACAATTATTAAGAGGAAATTCATCATGCATATACTGCGTATATAATTAACTTACAATTATCTCCCAATCTTTATTATTTTTTAATTATTGGTCTACCCCACACTATACACTCTTCTAAAAACTGACAAAACTCGATTAAATATTGGCTAAATTTTTTTCTTAGAAACTGTCTTGAATCACTGTTTAAAACAGACAAAAACTATGTTAAAAACAGATTAAGCTCTTGTTAAGATCGCCTTCAACTCTGGTCAAGACGAAATAAACTCTTGTTAAAAACCAAATTAAAATCAGTTATAAAATACGAAGCTCGGTTATAAATAAACAAACACTGATCTCTGACTGCAGCCCGGTACTGAAGCAGAAGGAAGAGCGTGGCGCATCGGTTGATACGATATAACTTTACAATTCGAGGCTTTGAGATCTTCGTATTTCAGCCTCTTTCAAAGATCACTCTCGCATTCATTCGAGCTGTCAATTGTGACGTGCTATAGTACAAGAATGCCATCTATCAGCGGATTACGAAAACTGCTGACAACGCCCACGCTCGTTAATATCGATTCTATCGCGGTACTTCATTAAAATACTGTAAAAATTATTTTTCAAGTAAAAAAAATAATATACGGTAATATCGGCAAAAACAGTTACAGAATATTAATAGCGCATAAAAAAATAACTATTATGCAATTTTTAATATTTAGTTAAATAAGTTAACTGGTATTTGGTATTATACTGAAAGACAAAATCTGCAATTGCAAAATAACCAAACAATACCGATACTATTTTTTTCTCAAAAAAATAATTTTAGTTCAAAATCTGAATTAGAAAATCCGAATTTTACAAGCTTCCTTGATTTATCAATATGTGGCAGCACCATAGAGAAGTGGGAGGGGGAGAAAAAGCGCAAAAGAATGGCAAGAACCTACTGTACGAGTACATCTAAAATAAACGTTATTTTCAAAAACTCATCAAAATAATTGAAAAAAAGACACCGAAAAGTACACACCAAAAAATAAAAAAATAGTACGACACCGTTCACCTTTTCTCTCATCTAATCAAATCAAATAAATAAATCATCTCCAAAAATAATAACAATAACAATAAAAAAACTACATCTCTCTTTATTTTTAATTTATCCGCAGAAAACGTGAAAAAGAGAGAGAAAAGGCGATCGACAGAGAGAGAGAGAGATATTTTATGGTGCTGCTGGCATTTAGTCTCCTTTTACATCGAAATTTTATTATTATATGGCAGTCTGTCACTTTCTCCTGGCGCATCATTCTGGCTGCTTCATCGCATTTGCATCAAATGAAGGGTGGAATCAAAGTGAACAAAAGAGGTGTAAAGAGAGTGATAGAAAGAGAGGAGGAAAAGGTTTTGGGGGTTTTTGAGGTTTGAAGAGACAAGAGTGAGATGATGAAGGAGGGGTGGTTGGAGGGGGGAAGGGGGGGGGGGGGGAGTGATGAAGAGGGAGGAGGGTGTGTGGGAGGGGGACTGGGTGGCCATGTGTTGTTTTCCAAACAAAAAACAACCACGCCCTAACATCTCTCTGTCTCTCGCACACTCATTCTCTCGGGGAGGTCAAAGGGTAACTCACACTTTTCCAACGCAATTTTATTACACATACACACACACACATTTTGTGACAACAATTCCAGAAAAAAAAAAAGATAGATAGATAGATAGAAAGAAAGACAGAGAGAAAAAGGATATGAGAAGAGTGATATATAGGAGATATATTTTTTGTGTGTGGAGATATAGTGATTCGGAAAGAAGCAATCTGAGGACATCCGACAATGCTCCTCTATTGTCTTAGCAAATGGAGCAAGGTGAGTTTACCCACCTCATTTTTTTTTTAACAACCATGCTAGTCCACTTACCCGTCTACATCATATAATACCCCCCCCCCCCTACCACTACCACCTATAATTCTCTATACCTCCGAAAATACATCATATATCTCCTAAGAAAAAGTGATGAGAGAGAAGAGGAGGAGGATATATTTTTATGGCCCGCCGTCTTTTCATCAGCACAATATCAATAGAAATCTTGTCTCAAATACACAACATACACATACAGTGGAAAAATATGTATGTATATGTGTAGGTGATGATGATGAGGCGTGGTCCTAGGTGCACGTGACAGCTGACATGCCATTGGTTAAAAGCGGTTAGTGTTAAAATGGATGGAGGGTGGAGAGAGAGAGAGAAATAGAATGGAAGGAGAGAGTGAGAGAGAACACAAGACTTTGCCAATATAATATATATATAACATTCAAGCAACACAGGATTTTTGCACCTATTATTAAATCCGTTAGAGATTCCATTGGATATATTCATCTTTCTTTTCGCTTCTTTGATAGAGAAAGAGAGAAAAAAAAATTTGGTTGACCCACTCTTTCTCTCTCTCGCGCGCGCGCATTTCGAAACCGGAAGTGGGAGAGAATTTTTCTCGCCCACAAAGTTTTTTTTTTTTTTTTTAAAGAAAAGTTGTTGTGGTGGTAGAATAAGAAGTGCCTGATTTTTAGATTTTTTTTTAAAAAAAAAATGCCTTTTGACGCGACTAATATGTCAGTTCATCATCGACCAACAACTTCCTGCGCCGCGCCTCCTCCTCCTCTTCCTTACATCTCCTCAACTTCCGCTTCGGTCCGGTTACGTCCTAACCGTTTTCCATCCGGTCCGCAACCATCGTCCTCTTCCAAGGAATTATTAGCTCATCATCATCAATACGCGTCGACGGGAAATAGCGGTGGCGGCGGCCGCAGCCATCATCTGATTCCAGTCACGGATTTAGACGATGGCATGGTAAGCCTTATCACCAACCACACCCTTTTTTTTTTTATTATTATATATGTACGTTATATTATTTCAAAGTTCATTACGGGTTGTTATCGGTGGAACTCAGGTGCCGCAAGCTTTCTATTGTCCTTTCGCCTCATTAAATCCCCAACGCATTAGGGACATATTTCAACTCCCATCCCTCAAATCTCTCTCCTCTTCCTCTTCTACAAACTTAAACCACCTCCACACCTTACTCTTTTCTTTCTTTTATATAATATATTTTTTTTTATCCTCAAATGAAATATTTATTTCTTTTATGGTTTTTTCTTCTCATTATTATTCGGTGTATTTTCATGATTCGAGTTTTATAATGTAAAAAAAAAAAAAAAGTGAAATGCCATTAGTAGGAAAATGTTTGGTATACTCGTACTTTAAAATTGATGGGTTGCCCAAAATTCTGGCAAATGGAGACCCACCAAATAAAAATGTTGGAAGGAAAATAATGAAAAATTCGTGTTTATTCGATTTCGCGCAAATGTTTATGGTAACGTAAATAACTTTTTTTTTTCTTAACTAGGCTACAAAAAACTTTTCCATTTCAACGAGACAAACTATTAATTTCTGTATTAAATAAAAATAAAAAGTTTTAGTGGTTTTGGGTAAATACAGTAGTTATATTATAATGCCTTTCTATGCTTAATTGTAATCGTTTTAAGAAAGTTCAATATAAGCGAAAATTATCGGCTTAACTGCAGTTAATTTTTTTAACGACGTTCATAAGATTATTCCAAAGCAAATCATTATCGTTGTAAATAAGGATAATACTGTGTGGACCCCAACTTTTAGCTTCAATTTTAAAATAATTTGTCAATATCACGTGAGAAAAGCTTGATTAATATGCAAGATGATTCCGATAAAAAGCGAGCCAAACATCATTCCATAGGTTTATATTTGCCTGATAATTATTCGTTCTAATATTTTCTCCATATTTAGAAAATTTTTGAACCAATTATTATAAGATTCAAACATGCGCTATCAAAAATTTGAATGGAAAAGAAAGATTATATTACAGGAAAATATTAGCGCGATTAATTATCAGATATTAGAGATTATAAGAAATCAAGTTTAGCTTACTTTTTATAAGAACCATCGTTTTATAATAACCCAAACTTTGTTCAAAGTTTTCATCAATATTGAAGGAATTTAAAACTTGTATATTTCAAAAGCTGTGCGTCTGCTTTCAAAAATACTTAACTACATATTTTATTTTTTCCTATTTAAAAAACAACTGGAATTTTGTTTTTTTACCAAAATATACATTTTGTAAA
This sequence comes from Polydesmus complanatus, assembly GCA_034692225.1. Lineage (NCBI taxonomy): Eukaryota > Metazoa > Arthropoda > Diplopoda > Polydesmida > Polydesmidae > Polydesmus > Polydesmus complanatus. The sequence continues at coordinate 11,794 of JAQGAZ010002585.1, forward strand.
AATAATTATTTCATCGTTTATATTTAGTAACATTTCCTGGTTTTATGGTTAAAAATAAGTCGGGATAATCGAAAAGTGACGTCATAAAAAGAAACTTCAAACTCGCACAATTTTTTTTAATGATGTAACTTGACTCATTTTTTTTACCAGTTTCATTTTAATGTACGAGTATATCTTTAAAATTTCTAATCAATTTTTAGCGAATTACATTACGATTGCTTTTTGCATTTCGTAATATCAACATTTCCACGACGCCTATTTTTGCATAATATACGAGTGAGAGGAGGAACAGCAAACTTTTAACTCATTTTGCTCATTACATGTATTTGCAGGGAATTGTGGTGCAGGAAGTAGACGAGGGTCAACCGTGTCAATCTTGTAGGGATAAATGTCCAGGATTTGCCGCTCATATTTGGAGGTACATAAAATTATAATTTTTTTTTTGAATACGGTATAAAAAAAAAAAAAAGCTATCAGAATGCTATTAAAAGCATGAAATGGATGTCGAGTGCTACATCAATAATGGCAACTGATAGCGTTCAAACTAACCCCTCCCTCTCCTATTCATACTCCAACCACCATCTCTCACTCTATTGATACCTGGAAAAGAGAGAGAGAGAGCGCGAAATAAGCCTAAAGCAGACGACAACCTAATTACGTATAATGACTGCTTCTCAATAGAGTGAACGAGAGTGATAGAGAGAGAGATTTTTTGACATTTACAATCAGTCCACCTCTCGTCACCCACCACTTTTTCCCTTGAATTGTTGGCAAAGTTTCACAAACTTAATAGTGGGTGGTGGTTGTGGTATAAGAGAGTAGAAGGATGGAGAGTGTTGTTGCCAATTGTCCAAAAACTGATAAAAAAATTTTTTTTTTGTGTGTGTGTAATGATGAATTTGTAATTAAATGGTAGGAAAGTGTGCAATAACTGTAAATGCCCTCGTGAAATGCACGACGTGTATCACCAAGATTTCGTCAATGTCCGAGAGAGGATCGGATTTCGGTCGAACGAGCCTTCGAAAAGAGGGGCTAGTCATAGTCAATCCAAGGAGTGGTCGTATCAAGAAGGATATTCGTGGGTTCCTCCAGGATTATCTAGTAGTAAGGTGAGATTTTTAACACTTCTTTACTCTATTGTGTTGGTATTTTTTTTTTAGCATCATCATCATCGTCTGCTGCTGCATTTATTTAATTAATTTTCGTTTTTTTTATATACAGAATATATATATATAAAAAAAAACCGTATAATGTAATTATTAAACGCTTCTTCCGAAACTTGCATACAATTAGGTTTGTGTCAGCATGATGCTAGTGTTTGAGAGACAGTAACACTGGCTGTGATTTAGTTTCCTAGAAATTATTATCTTTCTTTATTCTTATGGCGATTATTTATGATAGGCGTCGCATTTTCTCGACCATTCTTAATGATTAAAAAAAAAAAACCCGGGAAAGTCTAACCAATCTGTATTATTATTAATAAAAACAACTTTGCGAGTGTTCATTAACTTGATTTAGTCTAGAAAAATTAATTGGCAATCTATTTAATGTATTTTAACGTAAAATTGTCTCGTGGAAATATTCAGTTTGGAAAATTATAAATTCTTACCAAAGTATTAATTTATTATTCAATTTAATCTGGTTAAATTAATTTTAGCAACAACATCATTATTACTAAGTAATTAATATTTGTTGATCTTTAAATAATATATTAAAATTTTAAGTTTTAATTTTTTTTTTTTTTTTTTTGTAATTTTAAATTCACTGTATGTTTTTCTTTTTTGATGTTGTTTATTAATAATAGTAATAATTAAAAGCTAATTAGGAAGCAAAGTGTACAGAAGCATATTAAAGCCTTGCAGCAATAACATAATTAATCCATTTTTTGACTTTATGAGTTAAAGAGTGTTTTTTTATAGTCGCTAAAAAAAGAAGTCTTTTATCGACTGCTACTATAGTATGTTTTAGTTTTTACGTTATACTGTAACAACAATGTCACTTTTTTGTAGAAAAGTTCGAAAGTTTAAAACTAGAAAAAAATCAATTAAAAAATCACTAAATTAAAAATTCAAGGTAAAAATTATAATAGCCTACTCATATTTCATCTTTTAAAAAACTGTTACTGCTCCTTAACAACCGTTTCCCCTGCATTACTCCGATGCTTTGCCTGTTTGCCGCCTTAGTCATTTTAAGTCATAAAATCGCCGCAGCAAAATATTGAAAAATAATAATTTTAAAAAGCAGTAACTATTATTAAATGTTCATCCTACGTCTACTTAAATCTTAGTAAGTGCGTGAGACTCAAATTTCATAACCTTACATTACGTATAAAAATAAAAAAAAAAAGTTGACGCACTTGATTAATGATTAATGAGATTTTTGTTTGGTCCCCCATTTAGATCGACGAGTACTTTAACCAACTGCCCAATCACAAAGTGCCTCGGTTGGGCAGTCCGGGCGAGAAGCACCGTGATAAACAGTTAATGCTTCAACTGCCTAAACAGGATTTAGCTTTAGCCTATTGTAAACACGTGGAGTCGATGTACGCTAAGAGCTTCGAGGACTTTGTCAACGCCCGAAACGAAATCGCCCTGGACATTGGATACGTCAAAGAAAGCATTAACATAACTACCGTAAGTTATAGTAATAATTATTAATAATTAAAAAAAAAAAAAAAACAGTTGAGATTCTTCTCAAAAAATGTTTGTGCCATTTAAAAAATTTATTAAACTAATCAAAAATAAATTAATTTCCCCCCAATTAAAAATAAACGCATACAAGTATTACGATTCATTCACTTTTTGCAATGAGATGATTCACTTTCGGTGCAAAATTTGGCTTCGCCAAACTAAAAATATAATAATAGTAATAAAAAAAAATATATCAAGGGACATTTTTGTACGTCTCTTTCTAGGTCCCTTAAGGTTGAAAAGGGCCTCAAAAGAGCAATTTATCACGATTGGCGTTGTTTACGTTGTCATGGAAACCGTTACAGAAATCCTCCTATTGCTTATTCGAACGGCATAAATAATGAGCAGCGGTTGCCATGACAACCATTTATAGTACAGTATTATATTTTTTTGAATTATTAATTAATCGTTTTTTTTCTTCTTTTTTCTGTCATTGTTTAGGAGTGTCGTAAATGCCACGGAGTTCTTCAGCCGGGTGACATGAGCGTGATCGCTCCGAAATTCGGCGAGAACACGTGCTGGCATCCGGCGTGTTTCGTGTGTACCACGTGCGACGAACTACTGGTCGACCTCACCTATTGCGTTAATAAAGGACAGTTGTTTTGCGAACGACACTACGCCGAAACGCTGAAGCCCAGGTGCGCCGCCTGTGACGAGGTGAGCAACTACCATAGAGGTTGATCTCATTTTTCTATTTTGATTGAGAAATTAAACAAAAAAATATCGTGGGGGCTCAGTACTAAAACTAGGTATTCCGATTCCGTTTAAAAAATATTTTCGCAATTCAATTTTTGTGAAAGTCCAACATTAAATATGCGACTTACCTACTTTTAGTATTAAAATTTAACATACAGTAAAGTTTTGTTAGCTAAGTCAATAATTGTTTTTGTTTACAAGTGCAGATAACTCAAAACTGCTAGAATTTTGAGTTACCGAACCTAGTTATTGTACTGTGCCCAGCATAATACTCCGCAATATACGCCCTAGCTATAGGGGGATTAATTACGCATGATTTTTGATTTTCACAGTAAAAAAGTTTTGGATTTACAAATTTATAAAACAGTTACTTTTTAGTTTTTCAAGTGTAGATAACTCAAAACTTACAGGTATTTTTGAGTTAACCCAGTAATGGTCTAGAATGTTAAAATCCTGCACATGGTTTGCACAAGTTTTGCAGCAAAACTTTTTGGCATTAAAAACTTTACGCCCTCGCTATATCATGAGTTTTGCAGCAAAAGTTTCGGTTTATTTAATTTTTTTTTTTTTTGAGATATAAAATTTACAGTAAATCTTTCGACATATGCAGGGTTACTCAAATACAATTTTGAATTTTGCTAATTTTAATATTATGTTAAAATGGTTAACTTTTTACCCATTTTTAATAATTATTTATTTTTTTTGTCATTCAAGACATTAAATATGATATTGAGTAATCCCTCGCTAAACGCGGATTTCGTATACACGATTTTGAGCTTTCGTTTTTACGAGAAAATCTCGTGTAAATAGTTAATAATTAAATTTCTCGGTACATCTCGTTTATCGCGACCCATTTTCCAAAACATTATTACCGGTATAGATATATATATATTTTTTTTTTTTTGGCACTTTTTTAAATAATAGATAGTGTCTAGAGATAAGAATAGATACCGGTATGTGACTTTATATTCATAATTTGCGGGAGAGAAGCATCCTCCAAGCTCCCCCCTTCTAGATTTTTTATGTGCTAGTTCCTGAAGACAAGTTACCAGCATTATTTTATATTCCCATATACGGTATGTCAATCGCATAATCCATTACTGGCGTTCAAATAACGTCCAAGGATGGCTATTATCTCAATAAAATATTGTAGTCATTTTTTTTTAAGGAAAGGGGGGAGGGGGGGATTACGTCTTATGAAGTATTTCGCTTTCTTATGGACAAGTAATCAAGGAATCATTTCTTTTTTAATTAGTGTAAAATCGTTTATTGAACTTTTACTATTTTTGAAAACGTGCAAAATTATTTTTTGTTGTTGTTTTTTGAGTTTAACTCCTCCCACTTTTGATATGAGCGTGGTTTTTAACCTTACTCTGCATTTTTTTAAAAAAGGAACACATTTTTTTTTCTCCCTCCCCTTCCCACCTCCCGCGTATAACGAGGGATTAATAGTTGTACGCGCGAGCACAAGTTCAACTACAGTAAAACCCGGATTTAACGCTCTTCAAGGGACCGCAAGAAATTAGCGTTAAATGCGGGAAAGCGCTATAG
>JAQGAZ010002586.1:0-16701 GCA_034692225.1 Polydesmus complanatus
AAAAATAACTTTTTTTATTGTAAAAAAAATTTATTTTTTTTTACATTAAAAAAACTTTCTGATTTTACTGTAGGCTACATAAATAATTAATAAATTTAACTAAAATTAACTAAAATCTACAATAAATTAGAGTTGTTTTGTTATTGCCAAAGGCCTTCTTTTTAATTTCCCCCATAAAGTTTAAAAATATATTTAATAATACTGTAATTAATTAATTAAAATATTATATTAGCAAAACGAAATTAATTAATTTAGTAAAAAGAGAGAGTGTTACCATAGCCATAACAGCAGCGAAGAGAAGGAAACACAAGATGAACTTCATAGCTTGTACTTTACTTTTACAAGTCTAAAAGTTTTAACTTTTGATTTTTTTGGATTAAAGAAGGTTGTTTTTAGAATGAATGTTGAGAGTAGATTTCAGCTGCTATTTATACTCTGCCAGGCTTTTTTTTTTTAGAACTTGACATGCGTCACTGTTGTCATATTGATTTTAGGCAAGCAAACACTATTATAGCTCTTTTTATGAGAATATCCAACCGCGTGAAAAATAAAAAGTACCCGTGTTAAATGTGTACATGTATTGTGTTTCAACGTTATTCATTTTATATTTTCGAGTTTTGTAAGCGAGTGATTATGATTTTAATTTTTTTTTTATCACTGTTTAAAGTAGCTAACAAAATGTTACAGTTTATCCGCCATTATTCGAGACTGTACCTAGTTGTTTAATTATAGTACAATTGACGATTTTAATCCTTTTAAATAGCAATGTATTTCTATTAAATGTCACTATTCTCATTACTCTTTTATTATAAAATATAATCTAAAGGAATATAATTATATTCAAATCTAATAAATTTTTTTTAATAATTATTATGATGAGCGAAATAGTTATACTCGTAAGATAGAAAAACGAAAACATAATAATTATAATAGAAAATGTTTTTTCGCTTCTATTGTTCACTTATTATCTCATTGTAATTCTTATGACATTGAATGGCGACAGCAGTTGAAGTACGTGCGTGTGTGCGTTATTTAAACAAATGCGTTGCTGTTGCTGGTTTATTCTAGAACAAACTCTAAATGAAAAATTGTTCTTCAAAACACCAAAAAAAAAAATTGCCCTCAATTTTAATTAGAGAAAATAGCACGAAAATTGTTAGAGTTTAATTAAGTAAAAATATTGGTGTTTTTTGTTAGATAAAAATTGAAAAAATTCGAATGAATATAAGTGAAAGTTAAATTAATATTCGATGTTGAAGTTGGGGTTTTCACGCAGTTTATTTGCTTTGAAGTGACAGCTGAAGTTCGCGCTATTTTAGCTTCGTTTAAACAAAATGTGTGCGTTTTTAGAAGCGAAATGTAAGCCACAGTATTAACACTTTTATAAAAAAAAAAAATTTGTCTAAAATTCGGAGTAACAAAAATGTTTTGAGATTTTTCACTCTGGGTAAAAAGGAAATTTTTTTAAACATTTTTGGTTAGATAAAAAATAAGTTGGATTTAACGAAATAAATTTTTTCAAAAAAATTTAAGCTCATTCCAAATTCACTCTAATAATAAAAAAAAAGTTTAAACTGTTAAGAACGAAAAAAATAGAAGTTTTATTATTATTGATTATTATTACGCGATATTTTCGTAGCAATTTCATCTTAATTAATAACATAATTTTTATTTACATTAAATTTTTTGTGGTAAATTAATTAATTGAAATTAGGAAGAAATACAAAACGATTTCGAAATTATTTATTCAGTTTATTTTTACACGCAACATTTTAACAACAACTGCGAATAAAAAAAAGTTTCTAGATCAAAATTATAGTTGGAGGGGGGTTAAGGAATTTCAGTTCAGCCCTCTTAAATTTTCATCTTTAGTGGAAGATAAGAAGCAAAAAAAAACACAATTTTTTTTTTAAAAATACAGTTTATGGAGAGTAAAAATGAATGAAAATTGTTAATTTTTATTTTTAGAGTTGTGTCGCTATTTTTGAAAGTCCTTCGTCTAATTACTTACGCTTAATATGTTAAATATTACATTATTTTCCGTCATGATTCGACCCCCAGTAGGCTACCTACAGAGTTAAGTAAAACTAACTGTTCTAAATCTTTCAAAAATATCAAATGCACTTTTAAAGAATGTCACTGTTTTTAATTTTATTGCTTTTTAATTATTATTAAAAATATGAACTCGAAAAATAATGTTAAAATAAAATATTTTTAAATACGATGAACCCAATCGAGGTTTTTCTTTTATGATACAAATGTAGGCCTAAATTTACTAAAAAAAATAATAAAAAAATAGGCTTCAGTTGGAACGCTTTTTCTCTCTGATACTGACTTAACTTTGTAGTCTATTTTATCTCATATGATAATGAATGGAAAATACGTGCGTGTTATTTACACAAATGCGTTGCTGCTGCTGCTGGTTTATTTTAGAACAACTGAAAAATTGTTCTTCAAAATATTAAAAAATATATTTTTTTTTAGAGTTTAATTAAGCAAAAATGTTGGCGTTTTTTGTCAGATAGAAATTTAAAAAAATACGAATGAATAGAAGTGAAAAGTGAAATTAATTTTCGATGTTGAAGTTGGGGTTTTCACGCAGTTTATTTGCTTTTACGTCTGGCTTTGACGTGACAGCTGAACGCTTTGCTATTTTAACTTAGTTTAAACATAAGGTGTGCGTTTTTAGAAGCGAAATGTAAAGCACAGTATTAGCATTTTTATATAAAAAAAAAACAAATTTGGTTAAAATTTGGAGTAACAAAAATGTTTTGAGGCTTTTCACTTTGCGTAAGAAAGGAAAATTTATTTTAGTTTTCGGTTGGATAAAAATATATTCGGTATAACGAAATAAATTCTTTATAAAAAAATTCAAACTCATTCCAAATTTTTTTTATTTTTTTTTTAAATACATTTACCGTAATAAAAGAAAAAAAAAGATAAACAAATCGGTAAAAAACTTTTTGTGGTATTAATTCTTAATTCGAATGACGTCATTTAAAAAATGTCATACCTTGTACTTGAACATAAAAAAAAAATGTTTCTAAAAAATCGATACCGTAGTTCAATTTTTTTTCTTTCGTTATGCCAATACCGGTATTAATAATTTTTTTTTAAATTTCTATTTATCTTAAACGAAAAAACTCATCACTATTCTTTTTTAATTATTAGAACTCAAAAATATTTTGTTAATAAAATTACAGGCAACTTTTTTTTAAATTAATATATTTGTTTCTAATGTCGTCATTGACGTCATCCGCTGTGTTAAACGAATAATGGAAATTTAACAAAACGTTTCGTCACGAATGTTAAAATAATAACGCTGTAACAAAAACACACACACACCCCACATGTACGTTCTACGTTCACATCGTTCAGGAAAAACCTCAATTCGTCGTTCTTTTACATTTGCCGTATAACCCTACTCAAATTGCGAAACGAAACGTTTAAATTTTACATCCAGAAATGTGATTATTTTATTATACCGGTAACGAAAAATATTATTGAATACATAATAATAATAATTTTTTATATAAAGAGGAAGTTTGGAGTGAAATTCCACCCCATTGATAACTGTTAATCCTAATCTATACAGCTCACTATTAAGTGGCAATAATTAGCAACGTAATGTAAATATTAAAGACAAAAAATAGGATTAAATTACATTTAATTTACCATAAAAATTGTCCATTGAAAATACGCAGTATTTGCTTTCTTAATAGCGCAAAAATATCTACCAAGCAGACAATAGTTATTTTGAATACATCCAAAATCATTTTTTTTTTCACTAAAATACAGTACAATAAAATAGCTGTCGTTAAAAATGTTTGGAAAAAGATGCAATGACAGTGCTGTATGTGGAAATATAGATGAAAAATAATTTGTTTCGAATGCTGCTCCTGGATAGTAGCAATCATTGCTCACCCAAGTGCACTGATTTTAAGGGGCAGCCAAACGTTATTTTACATGTACAGTACTTGGATTAAATTGCAATTCTAATTAACCATACAAATAATGTATTTAACTTATTTAAAATAATAATGATTCTAAAATGCTAATTCAGAAAATAACGAAACATTTTTATTTTTTTATTTCGTTTTTTGTTGAATTGATCCTTATTCGAACCTGTATCTGTTTTTCTGTTTTCTGGAAATTATTTTTTAGACGTGCGAGACACAGTGCGTGAGTTACGTCATTGCGTACTAAAAAAAAATATGTCGTCGTTCATTTAATTCTTTATTTTTTTATTCTATTTAATTTTTTTATTTTTTTAATTTTTTTTTTTTAAAAAATTCCTAATATAAAAAATTAGTTCCACAAAAAAAAAAAAAAAGAATAATATAAAGAGTAACAACATTTTTAAGGTATATAAATTTTAATAAAAACTGGAAATGGACTACATTGATTTAAAAATTACAAAAAATAAAATAATAAATAAATAGGCTAAATAAAAAACTTTTAAGCTTTTAAAAAATTCATTAATAAAAAAAAAATTATAAAATTTTTAAGTGAACTACTTTTTATTAATTACGAGTATTATTCTCGTTTTATAAACTATTAAAAATTAAATACATGTAACTACAGTAAATAAAAACTGCTTACAAATTCGCCTAATTAATGCCTAGTATCCAAGACGACTTTTCAGCGTGAAAACCGTCCTAAACTGAAATTTTTCTCTTATTTTAACGCGTACTCTTCCCAAGACAACTGCTAAATTTTCACGCTATCACCGCAAAAGCCAATTTCATCTCAAATGTGAGTTAAAATTACGGCTAAATCTGACTTGAGATTCATAAGATTCGGCAGAAACATTGCGAAATTTTGTAAATCTTGTGAGATTGCAGTAAATACCACTGTTGCCATCTAGTGACAAATTAACAATACAGATGAGTTTTTTTTTTTTTTTTTTTGTTACATTTTTATTTTCACTCAAAAGTACATAAGCTAAATTCAAGTGAAATTCCGTTAGGTTTTTTCAGCTGAGCTTAAGTGAAAAACGCGTCATTTTACGATAGATCACGCTACAAAACTCGCGAGATTGCGAGGTCTAACCTGATCTAAAATTCAAAATTATACCAGTAATTAATTTTTTAATTGAAGTTTTTCTTTTTTAAAGTTTAAAAATTATTATTATAAACTTTAAAAACAGTTTTTGATCAAATAATAGGTCTAATTATTTTCTTCCACTTTGCCATTCGTCCTGGATACTAGGCATAAACAACAACAAAAAAAATGGGTTATTTTTTGAAATATTTTATAAAATCTTTTGATTTTAAACAAAGTTCTTTCGTAACAATTTCCATATCTTAATTCATTAAATAATTTTTTATTTTTATTAGTTTTTTATGGTAAATTAATTAGTTAATTAATTGAAATACCGAATAAAAAAACGCAATTTTCAATAATTTTTTTTTTTTGCTAAATTGAATATTTATTCATTCACTTTTTTTTTACACGCAACATTTTAACAATAACAATTGCGAATAAATAAAAGTTACTGGTTCAATTGTCGTGGGCAAAGAAGGATTTATTTCCGACCTAATCCACCTAGTAATGGACCTAGTAATCCACTTATTAGTCCTACTACCACGGTCAATAAGTCTTCGACGATTGGGCCAAGGATTGAGCCAAGGAGAGGAAGATTTTGCACGGTGTCGATAATGGGTTGAACCAGAGATTGCAGCAGAGATTGAATATTAAGACCACCAGGAAGTCTGTCATTTAGCTTACGATCTTCCGCTGCGCACATCACCTATGAGAGACAAAAAACAAAAAACAAAAAAAAATAATAATAATAATATTCCGTCACCGATATATACCGTAACGTAACTATAAATCATGTTCACCAGCCACTTGGCATAATAATAATTATTAGGCGAAAAAAATAATTAAATTTAATTTGTTATTTAACTAAAAAAAACTATAGCAATGATAAAAATTTAAAAAATGACATTTTTTATTAATAGAGTTTTACATGCTAAATTATTTGGTACTAAGAAAAAACACAAAAGTTGAACATAAGTCCAGATTAAATTTTTTTACATAAAAAAAATTTTTCCAATTTTACTGTAGCCTACTTAAAATAATAAATAAATTTAGATAACATTAACTAAAATTTTCAATAAATTAGAGTTAACTTGTTATTGCCAAAAGCCTCCTTTCTAATTACCCCATAAAGCTTAAAAATATATTTAATATAAACACGAAATTAGTTAATTTAGTAAAACGAGAGAGTTTTACCTGAGCCATAGCAGCAGCGAAGAGAAGGAAACACAAGATGAACTTCATAGCTTATACTTTACTTTTACTACTCTAAAAGTTTAAACTTTTGATTTTTTTTTTTAGGATCAAAGAAGGTTGTTTTTAGAATGAATGTTGAGTAGAAATTTCAGCTGCTATTTATACTCTGCCAGGCTTTTTGTTTTAGAACTTAACATGCGTCACTGATGTCATAATGATTTTAGAAGCGGATAGGAAAGCAAACAAATACACGGTGTTCGTAAAAAAAGACGTTCAATACTGCAGGTGTTAACTATAACTTAGCGGCCGCATTAGCTAATGAAACAAGTATTAAATGGCACTAACACTAAAACTGTTTTCATCTAAACTGTAATAGTAACTATTTTACACCTTTTAAAACCTGCTCCAAATAAAAATTAACGTCACAATGACGTCATTATTAAAAAAAATCGTTAAAATGATGTTTCTTGTGTCATTCAAATATTTAAATTATTAAAAGAATTTTATATTAATTCGGTTTGGTATTTTTTTTAATGCTAACAGTATTAAACGTTTTTTTTTTACGAACACAGTGCATTGTTAATACTTTTTATGAGACTATAAAATTCGTCAGTGTGAAAACTCAAACGAACGAAATAATAAAAAGTACCGGTATTAAATGTGTTTATTGTGTTTCAAAGTTATTTATTTTATATTTTCGAGTTTTGTAAGCGAGTGAATAGGATTTTAATAGCTAATTTATACAGTGATAAAAAGATAACAAAATGTTACAGTTTATCCGCCATTATTCGAGACTGTACGTAGTTGTTTAAAATTGTCAATTTTGCTATAATTAATCTTTCAAAATAGCAATGTATTTCTATGGAATGTCACTGTTTGCATTACTATTTTATTATAAAACATAATCTAAAGGAATATAATTATATAAAAAGTTAATAATTTTTTTTTTAAATAGTTATGATGAGCGCAATAATTATAAGGGAGAAAAACGAAGACTCGATACAATACATAATAAAAAAAAAAAAATTTCTCTTTTATGACTCTTATGACATTGAATGGCGACAGCAGTTGAAGTACGTGCGTGTGTGCGTTATTTAAACAAATGCGTCGCAGCTGCTGCTGTTTTATTCTAGAACAAACTGTAAATGAAAAATAATTGTTCTTCAAAAGAACAATTTTAATTAAAAAAAAAAAAAAGAGCAGGAATATTTTTATGTTTTAATTAAGCAAAAATGTTGGTGTCTTTTGCTTTATAAAAATTGAAAAAATTCGAATGAATATAAATGAAAAGTAAAATTAATATTCGATGTTGAAGTTTTCACGCAGTTTAATTGCTTTGATGTGACAGCTGAAGTACGCGCTGTTTTAGCGTTGTTTAAACAAAATGTTATAAAATAAAAGTCCTTAAAATAAGTTTTTTTTTTTCATGCGTCATTACAATATTATATTAACATTATTTTAAGAATATAATACTAATGCAGTTGGGTCTGTTTTTTTTTTTTTTACGCACGCCATGTATTTCTTTTATTATACTTTTAATCCTTTCATTGCTTCTATTCTTTAGGTGTTGAGCTTAAAAGAGAAGAGGGCAGATGAAGATGGTTCGGGGACGGGCTTTTAGGCCAGGCAGGTGACCTCTTCCTTCACCCGAACCTAATAGGGGCCCAATAGTAATGTAACGTTACCAATGTAACCAAATTAAGTCCCATTAAAGTTTGACTTATTGAGCATTGCAATTGAAGTTCTTAGCGGATTTAATTCTATTAATTAAATTTTAATATTAGTAATAATTTAAGCTCCGTTCAGTTAATCAACAGGTAAATAATAATATTATTCAATGCGAATTTTAAAATTTGTGAATCATTTGAAATTAGTTCTGAGCTTATGTTGAACTTGTGTTCGGTCTAATTTGCTTTCTATAAGAAATTTAATACGCTCAGTTGCATTCATTTTAAATCATAACGGCCCATTCAAACTTTTATCATTTTAAACGGAAAAAAATAAAATTCAAAAAATGACATTTTTCATAAGTGAAATTTTCCAAGCTAAATTTTTGGTGGAATATTATTTTTTTTTTTTTTTTAAAAAAAAAAAAGGAATTTGTAGTAGATATTTATGTTAAGGTTTATGTTTTAAAACTATTCAAAATTTTAAAATTTAAGTGTTTTTTTTTTTTTTATATTTATTGAATTAACTAAGAAATAATTTTTTTGCTCAAAAAATTCTTGAGATTTTCTTTAAAATGATTTAAACCATTTTTAAGTTTTTAGCTTTGCTAGATTTTTTTTATTGCATTTCTTTATAGTTTAGTACCTTCTCGGACACCCGGTTGATATTTTGGAATTAATTATTCGCATTTCGAGTGACGTCATCTCAACCAACAAAAAATAGATAAATGTCAACATAGTGAATAAAAAATAGACTACTGTATTATAACATTTATTTTTACCATAAAGTATCATCTTACAATTTTAAAAATGTGAATACAATTTTTGCAAACAGCCATGTAATATTTAATAGTGTTAATTAGTGTATAGGCTACATATTGATGTATACAATACCGATAGAAATTATTATTACTATACTTTAATTGTTTTATTATTATTTTTTTTTTTAAAGATTTAAAAATTTAACTTTTAGTTGAAACAATTTCTCACAAAAATTAAGTTTAGCTTTCTAATTCTTTTGATCGTTTGGAAATAATTAGTACTACGTAGGACAAAATGAAACCCAAAATCTAGATATTTTGAAGAAATAAAAAATTAATTAATTAATTTTAATTAAAATTTTGAAATTCACTTCTTACTACTAAGGTACTTACAGTAACGATGTGCTTGTTCCTCATCTCGATTAGTCCTCCATTGCTCAGGTAACAGTCGCTCAAAGTCACATGCGTCACGTACAAGTCCAGTTTGGCCATCAACTAAAACACATTTAAAGTTTAATTATTACCACTTTTCATTAATTAATTAAATTTAATAATTACTGCGAAAGATTTTCTCGTGGTGAAAATTGGACTGTTAAAGGATGAACCAACCGCCAGAATATACTGAATACTCTTATTTAACTAATTAAAAAAACTAAATGAGTTTTAAAAAGATAATAATAATTATTAATTACTTTATTGTTGACGTCTGCTGAGCGCAACGATACGAAAACGAACAAAACCAAATATAATATTGTAAAAATTTTGAAACCCATCTCCAGCGAATGGCAATTAATCAAATACGCGATGAGAGCAATCAAACCAAAAACGTCGAAGAGCAGTATAGCTGAAAAAACGGTTTTGAAAATTGTATTGCTCAATCGAGCAATGTCGCAACACTTCCGGTGCATCTCAATGAGCTGGAGTAGTAGCTTAAAGTCGTGCTTAACTTTAAACGTGGTTAAGTGGTCAAAAATGAAAACGTTGGCTGTGGATACGGTAATGAAAAGCACGCAAACGCTGAACAGCAGCCACATGTTCAAACTGGAGATTATTCCATTGATGTACCTCATTGTTATTTCTTGACCGTCGATGACTTCCTTCACCGCACCTTTAACTGCCAAAAAAACAATCATCGAGAAAAATAGAAGCCAAAAGTTGAGCTGCCTGGAGATACATTTTAAGAAGCGAGCGGTAGATGCGGCATCTCCCATTTGGGCGATGACGTGGTCCAGTTGGTCGATTAAGGCGATGAGGTCGTCGTGGTAATAGTGGACGAGAAAGATCAGGTACAAAATGACGAAATCGATGACTACGAAAACCAAATTGCCCACGTGCTTCTGCACATTATGTTGATCTTCCGGAATTTCGCTTAAATTGAGATATAAGTTGTAAGATCCTCCTATTTTTCCGTAGATTTGCAGAATGAAAATGAGCTTGAAGATGAATTTTCTTTTCATTTCCTTAGAAAGTGGAAAACCGCAAATCGCCATCAAAAATGCGATGCTCCAAATCGCCTTCTTAAAACTCATCGTTAACAGACGTTTACGCAAGAACAATAGTAATGAATGCAATCGAAGGTTTTAAATGTAATTTATAATGCTTTATAATATTTTAGTCTGCTCATTTATTTCTTTTCTAAATTCATCGTTCTGGCTGGGAGACTTTCTTTCTTAAATAAACCTTGAATCCTTTTATAGCATCATTTTAATGCAATTATTTTTAATTTTTTTTTCTAAAGGGAAAATATTAAATTTATTTGAAATGGAAAAATTGTAAACAGCATAATTTTATTAATTTTTATAATAATTTTAAAAGACACAGCGTAATTATTATTCAAAAATTTGAAAACAAATTTAAGGCAAACGTTTATTTGTTTTTTTTAATTTTAATTTAAAACTTTTAATGCCATATGAAAATGTCAAAACATCATGTAAATTTTATTAAAATAATTGCGTATAATTTTGCATAAATTTTAAAGGAAGAATAAAAGTTTTGACGTTGAAAACAAACGGAAAATATTTGAAAACTATAATTATTTTATCCAATAGTTTTCGTTATTAATAAAAGGGAAAATACATTTTCGTTCGTCTAATTTAATAACATAATATATCGATTTGTTTATTTTTTGTGAGGAAGAGAAAAATATATTATATTGCGTCTGCAGAAGTTAAATTTGTAATGAAGAAATCGATTTTATAAAAATCAATTTTAAGAGCTTCTAATTTTTCTTCTTCTATTTCGGAGAGATGGATCAATACGAATGACGTTAAACGTTACGTTAGAAGAGAGAAGGAGCTTCCAATTTTTCTTCTTCTCTTTCGGAGAGATGGATCAATACGAATGACGTTAAACGTTACGTTAGAAGAAAGATGGAGCTTCCAATTTTTCTTCTTCTCTTTCGGAGAGATGAATCGATACGAATGACGTTAAACGTTACGTTAGAAGAGAGAGGGAGCTTCCAATTTTTTTCCTTCTATTTCGTAGAGATGGATCAATACGAATGACGTTAAACGTTACGTTAGAAGAGAGATGGAGCTTCCAATTTTTTTTTTCTCTATCGTAGAGATAAATCGACACTAAAGCCTGATTTAAACGGGTCGAGTTAGAAGGCGAGTGGATGGGCGAGTGAGTTTTAAAATTTATGGCTGCCCAAGTTTAACTTTCTGTAGTCAACGATGCCAGTGGGGGTAGCGAGGTAAGAAAAGCACGGCTACTCGACTCGTCTAAACAGTTTGGCGAGCGGCGAGGCGAGTATTTAGGCGAGTAAAGCGATTAGGTGGAAAATAAAGTCCAGTAGTTGGTCTAGTAGCTTTGTCGTCTGCTATTTTTGCGGGATTTGTTGCACTGCACCGCGCATGTGCAAATTCGCTTAGGAATCATCTATAAATGACGTCACGCTATTTTGCCCAATTTTTGGACCACTCCATGCCTTCCCCCCCTCCTCTTCTCCCTTATGTGCGTGACGTCATTTATGGATGATCTCCAAAACATGATTTCAGAACTCTTTTCATCTACAGAACTCTTTGCGTGCGTGAGGTTATTAGTCGGGTTAGCGGCTACCTAGCTATGCTGCAAAACTTCCAGAAGCAGGCAAGATGGATGACGGAAGGACTGACTATCGAAATTTCGAATCGGCGTTGAAAAACCAAGGACTCAATTTGAAAGGGTGGCAGATATAGGAGATGCTTGTGTGGGGAAACCTATCAAATTTTGATTTTAGATGGTAAAAAAAAAATTACCACTATGCATTATATTGCCGAGGTTTTGCTGTAGCTGTGGTTAATGCTGCCCCTTGGATAGTAGCAAACACTGCTGACACACGTGCACTGCTTTTAAAGGAGCAGCTTAAGTTGAGTGAAGAAAATTCACACGTCATCATTTTCCATTGGATTATTACAATTCTATTTTGACCATATAAAAATATCAATTTAACTTATTTAAATAAATTATTTTTACGATTTAAATGATTTGGGCTGTCGTTTAGGTATTAAACATGTTTGGAAAAATATGCACTTATACATAAATGTTAGGTAGATAATTATGTAGGCAACTAAAAGTGGAAAAAAAAACCCTTTTTTTTAATTAAGAGTTTATTTTTTTTAGTTACCAAAAAGCCCTTACTTTACGGATAAGCTTCGTACTTAAAGCATGTTTACAAATTCGTTTAATTAAAACAAAATTGATTCGTTTTAATTTATATTAAATTTTGTCGTAAATTAATTAATGTTGTAAATTAGTATCATCATGATAATTATTTTAGCGCCATTTGCTATTGTGCGCATTTTTTTGTGATGAATGCATTCTTTATTTTATTTTATTTATTTATTTATTTTCTTTTTTTTTAGAAAAATTTCCCAATATAAAAAATTTATACCTTAAAATTTTCGTCACTCTTTATATTATATTTTTTTTTTTTGAGGAACTAATTTTAAACATTTTTTGAAATGGAATACATTGATTTAAAAATCACAAAAAATAAAATAAATAAAAAACTTTTAAGCTTTTAAAAAGTTTATAAATAAAAAAATAAAATAAAATTTTTAAGGGAACTACTTTTTATTAATAATTACGAGTATTATTCTCGTCTTTTAAACTATTACAAATTAAATACATGTAACTACCTGCTTACAAATTCGTTTAATTAAAAAAAAATGGAACATTGTTTAAAATCAAAAGATTTAATAAAATAATTCAAAGTTCTTTCGTAACAATTTCCATATCTTAATTCATTAAATAGTTTTTATTTTTATTAAGCTTATTGTGGTAAATTAATTAATTGAAATACCGAATAAAAAACACAATTTTCAATAATTATTTTTTTTTGCTTAATTAAATATTTATTAATTCACTTTTTTTTTTACACGCAACAATTTAACAATAACAATTATTGCGAACAAATAAAAGTTACTGGTTCAATTGTCGTGGACGGGGAAGGTTTTATTTTCCACCTAGTATTCCACCTATTATTCCACCTGTTCCACCTGTTCCACCTGTTCCACTTGATCCACCTGATCCACTTGATCCACCTGATCCACTTGATCCACCTGATCCACTTGATCCACCTGATCCACCTGATCCTGATCCACTTGTTCCACCTGTTCCACCTAATAATCCACCTAGTGCTCCAACTGTTCCACCTAATCCACCTAATACTTGTTGTACGGTTGTCAATACCGGAGCCAGGGCTGGGCCAATGCCAGGAATGCTTTTCACAAGGGTGATAACGCCGGAAAGGATAGATGTAATAGTACTAATGCCACCACTACGTCTGTCAATTATCTTACGTTCTTCCGCTTCCTCTGTGCACATCACCTATGAGAGACCAAAAAACAAAAAAATAAATAATAATATTCCGTCACCGATATACCGTAACGTAACTATAAATCATGTTCACCAGCCACTTGGCATTATAATTATTATTAGGCAAAAAAAAAACCATTAAATTTAATTTAAAAAAAAAAACTATAGCAATGATAAAAATTTAAAAATGGTTGTCATTTTACAATTTGTTAATAATTAAAAAAACGACATTTTTCATAATTAGAACTTTTACATGCTAAAATATTTGGTGCTAAGAAAAACACTAAATTTCAACACAAGTCTAGAACTAATTTTAAAATAATGCACATATTAAATGTCTTTAACATTGTTACTAATAAACATCGTTTTTAAGTATTTGTTATATTTATGTTTCCCAGTTTTTACGTTCTTATCACCGAATATTATTTGTTGAAGTAAGAATCAAAAATAACTTATTGAATTTTTATGTTTATTAATTTAAGAAAAACTTTAAACATTAAAAAAAACTTTCTGATTTAACTGTACATAAATAATAAATAAATTTAACTAAGAATCAACTAAAATCTACAATAAATTAGGAGTTGTTTTGTTACTGCCAAAGGCCTCTCTTCTAATTACCCCCATAAAATTTAGAAATATATTTAATAATACCGGTAATTAAATAAATAAAATATTATATTAGCAAAACAAAATTAATTATAATAGTAAAAAGAGAGAGTGTTACCAGAGCCATAACAGCAGCAAAGAGAAGGAAACACAAGATGAACTTCATAGCTTATACTTTACTTTTACAAGTCTAAAAGTTTTAACTTTTGCTTTTTTTTTTTTGGATCAAAGAAGGTTTTTTTTAGAATGAATGTTGAGTGGAAACTTCAGCTGCTATTTATACTCTGCCAGGCTTTTTGTTTTTAGAACTTGACATGCGTCACCGCTGTCATATTGATTTGAGAAGCGGACAAGAAAGCAAACAACTACTGTAACACTTTTCATGCGAATTTCCAATTCGTCAGTGTGAAAACCCAACCGCGTAAAAAATAAAAAAGTTCCGGTATTAAATGTGTTTATTGCGTTTCAGCGTTATTCATTTGATATTTTCGAGCTTTGTAAGCCAGTGATTATGATTTCATAATTTTTTCATTACTGTATAAATTAGCTAACAAAATGTTACAGTTTATCCGCCATTATTCGAGACGGTACCTAGCAAAATAGCATTGTATTTCTATGGAATGTTACTGTTCTCATTATTCTTTTATTATAAAATATAATCTAAAGGAATATAATTATATTAAAATCTAATATTTTTTTAAAAAATAATTATAATCGTTTATCTATCTTATAACGATTGCCTTCAACACTCAATAATTATAATAAAATAGAACATGTTTTTAAGCTGGTAGGGCTTTTTTTTTTGCTGCTATTGTTAATTTATTATTCCATTGCGACTCTTATGACATTGAATGGCGACAGTAGTTGAAGTTTATTTTAGAACAAACTCTAAATGAAAAATAATTGTTCTTCAAAATAAGAATTTTTTTTTTTTTTTTTAATTTTAATTAGAGAAAATAGCACTATAATTTTTAGGGTTTAATTAATCAAAAATGTTGGCGTTTTTTGTTAGATAAAAATTCCAAAAAACACGAATGATTATTAGAAGTGAAAAGTGAAATTAATATTCGATGTTGAAGTTGGGGTTTTCACGCAGTTTATTTGCTTTGACGTGACAGCTGAAGTTTGAACTGTTTTAGCGTTGTTTAAACAAAAGGTGTGTGTTTTTAAAGGCGAAATGTAAGGCACAGTAGGCCTACAATGTACCGGTATTAGCACTTTTATAAAAAATAAAAAATTGACTGCTACAATTCGGAGTAACAATAATGTTTTGAGGCTTTTCACTCTCCGTAAAAAAGAAAAATTATTTTAGTTTTCGGTTGGATAAAAATATTTTCCATATAACGAAAAAAAATTTTTATTACAATATTAATTTAGTACAATATTAATTTTTAATTTGAATGACGTCATTTTAAAAATGTCAAACACTTGAGCATAAAAAAAACAAAAAATGTTTCTAAAAAATCGATAGCGTAGTTTAATTTAATTTTTTTTTTATTTTTATTTTCAATCATTAGAACTTAGAACTGTTAATATAAATTACAGGCAACTATTTTTTTTAATTAATATTTTTGCTTTTAATGTCGTCATTGACGTCATCTCACCGTGTCAAACGAATTAATGGAAATGGAACGAAACATTTTGTCACGAATGTTAAAACAATAACGCTGTAAAAAAACAACAACAACACCCACATGTACGTTCTACGTTTACAAGTTGGGGAAAAACCTCAATTCTTCGTTCATCTACATTCGCTGTAAAACCCTACTCAAATTGCAGAACGAAACGGTTTCAATTTTACTTTCAGAAATTTGATTATTTTTTTATAACGAAAAATATTATCGAATACATAATAATAATAATATTTTTTTATATAAAGAGGAAGTTTGGAGTGAAATTCCACCACATTGATAACTGCTAGTTCTAATCTATTCAGCTCACTATTAAGGGGCAACAATGAGTAACGTAATAATAATAATAAAAACAAAAAGTAAGATTAAATTAAATTTAATTTATCATAGAAATAATTGTTCATTGCAAATACGCAATATTTGCTTTCTTAATACCGCAAAAATATCTACCTAGCAGACAATAATAATTATTTAGAATACAGTCAAAATCTTTTTTTTTTTTGCACTAAAATACAGTACAATAAACATTAATATTAAAATTGTTACTTTTTTAAAGTCAAAAAGCTGTCGTTAAAAATGTTTGGAAAAAGTTGTATGTGGAAATATAGATGAATAATAATTTGTTTCGAATGCTGCCCCTGGGTAGTAACAATCTCTGCTCACTCAAGTGCACTGATTTTAAGGGGCAGCCAAACGTTATTTTACATGTACAGTACTGGGATTAAATTATAAATCTGATTAATCATAAAAATAATCCATTTTACTTATTTAAAATATTAATGATTCTAAAATGCTAATTCAGAAAATAACGAAACATTTTTATTTATTTATTTATTTTGTTGAATTGATTCTTATTTGAAGCTGTATCTGTTTTTCTGTTTTCTGGAAATTATTTTTTAAACGTGCGAGACACAGTGCGTGAGTTACGTCATTGCGTATTTAAATATATGTCGTCGCTCATTTAATTCTTTATTTTTTTATTTTATTTTATTTTTT
>JAQGAZ010002587.1:0-16690 GCA_034692225.1 Polydesmus complanatus
CCCCCCCCGCTTTCCATTGGTCTGTAAATGGCGATGATTTAAATCTTTTTTCAAAGTCATTATATTATTTTTTAAGAAACCGTGAAATTTAAGATAAAACTTCTAATTCACAAGTTAATCATCTCCAATGTACTGTAAACAGCGAAGTTAGTGACGTTATATCCGAGTTTTGTTACATCAAATTAATTTAAAATTCGTACAACATTTGAGAAAGATTGATTAATTTAAAAACTGCGGTGTTTTTTCAATACACTGTACTGTAGGACAGCTTTAAC
Source organism: Polydesmus complanatus (assembly GCA_034692225.1). NCBI lineage: Eukaryota > Metazoa > Arthropoda > Diplopoda > Polydesmida > Polydesmidae > Polydesmus > Polydesmus complanatus. The sequence goes on from JAQGAZ010002587.1 coordinate 276, forward strand.
GTGCAATTGTAATACATGTACGTTGCATAAATTATTTAGTAAGTAGGCTATCATAAGCAACCATTTGTAGTAAACATTTATATGCTAGTATTAAATTTTTTTTTTAGATACAGTTGTGTAGGCCTACTTATTTAGACTTTTACAGATTTTTTTAAAGAGATTTTTCATTTTTTTTTTTTTTTTTGAGTTTTGAAAAGATAGTGTTTTGATTTTTTTGACGCTATAATCGAGGTTACCGGTTTTTTCTTGACGCAATAGCTGCTTTTTTTTGTAAGAGGAATACGCGGGACTCTATTAGAGCCGTAAAAAACTTGCCATCAAATTAATTAAATATCCGAGGACGTTACAATCAAATTTTACTGTATAACCAATCTCTTTCAATTTTTACCGATACCGGTAATATTTTTTTATAGCTTCAATAAATAATTACATTTGTTGTTTGCTTATTGACATTGTGGTTAAACCAGATGTGTTCGTCGCTCAACAAACTTTTGTGTTCGAGTCGCCTAGTATTTGCCATTGACAATGGCTGTTCACGTACAGTAGCCTACATGTATTTGAAATCTAGTTTCTAAAATACTTGATACGCATTAAAAATTTTTCCTAATGGCTTTAACGTCTTTCATCATGATCATTTAATTTCCAGGATGACAGGACTAATTTAATAATTATGTGGAATCACCCTATTACAATATTTCAGGTTGAATTGGATAGTTTCTTCTTTTTTTTTTTTTTTTGTTGCGCCGGTGAAGTTGGAGTGACGCATCAAATTAGAATAGAATTGATAGTATAGATATGCTGCAAGAAGGGGAGATTTATAAATCATGTGATAAACCAAGAAAATGATTGGCATCAATTGGAAGAGGATTTTGATTGCGGTGGGTGATATGCAGCTGTGGGTGGGTGGTTGAAAGCGACACACGTCACACACTTGCTATTAGCCGATGAAAAAAGCATCGCGTGAACAAATATAGCAGAGATCAAAGAAATAGTAGAAGAAGAAAAAAAAAAATAGGAGGGCGGAGAAAGAAGGAGAAAAATTGTATTTGGAAATAAAACAGGAAGTAGAAGAATGCGAGTTATGCCAAACAAAAAAATAAATAAAAGTATGTGGGAGAGAAGGAAAGAGGGAGGGTTGGAGGACGAATTCATCTGAATGAAAGAAATTGGGTGGGAAAAATATCGGATTAAATCAAATTCGATAAAACAAAAAAAATATATATAAAAGCGTGAAAAGACGTTTACTTTTTTTTTTCTTCCTTTTCACACGTCGCTCAATCACAACAATAACAAAAAAGAAAAAGTGGGAGGAGAGGGAGAGGGAAATAGCGACAGCAGATGGCGACGCTAAAACGTTACCACTCGCTATTCTTTCGTATCAAAACTGAATATGAATTTAATTCCTCCTTTCCTTCCGTGACGTCATCTCACGTGCCGAAGCGCACGCAACGCATTCGAGGGGAGTAAGGGGGGGGGGGGGGGGGTGGAAATTTGCTATTGATATAGAAGCTTTTCGGTGAAATAAAAAGATTTATCGAACCAAGAAATATATATATTTTTTGTCTAGTCTACATTTTGCAATCGTATTTCATCTTTAACTTATACGTATAAGCCAGGAAACATGTGCCAGGTGCATTATAAAAAAATTACGGTTTGTTCCGAGGAGCATTAGGAATTCCCAAAAAATGATCGGTAATTTCTCTCGATAATCCCATTAAAATGTAAAGTACTTTTAATTACTTATTAACAGTGCATTTATAAAATATAAATGGGAAACCTACCGTACTTGATATTTTAACGATTTTATTCTCAGATCGCCTTTTCTTTCACATTGAGTTTATCACGTTACACGGTAAATTTGTTTTGGTTAATTTCACTGTTATTTTTACAAAAATCTTTATAAAAAAGTGTTTAGAGGCCAAATTGTAGAGACATTTTCGGTGCATTGAAGCTGGAGAACAGTAAAATGAACTGCATGTTGGTAAATGCACGTTGTTTATCATTTCTAACGGTGCTATAATTATTACGGGGATGTTATTTAAAATACTTTTTTATTTATTAAGTAACGTTTTTTTCAAGACTATTTTTACTTATTCAAACGAAATTTTGCGTATTTTTTTGTAAAGCATCTGGCTTTGTGAACCGAGGTACATGTATTACTCTGAGATAATTATAGCGCTTTAATGTATTGATTAGAGAAACTCTGGTTGCATAATTATTATTGCAAATTTCACATCTTTGATATTAAAATGAATTATTTAAAATTTTTGATTTATTTATACTTTAATAGCTAAAAGATGTAAGCGCAGATAAATTAATCTCTCAATTTTTTTTTGTTTAATTGAAAACGTAATTTTATTAAATTAATATTTTTTGGAACCAAAATAAATATCAAATTTGAAATGAAATGTCAGATCTTTTTTACGTGCATTAAACAGTGATCGTGTTTCAAACTTGAAACTTAAGTTTAGAGGGGATAGGGAGGAGCATGTGGGGGAAGTAGCTTTGGTTACCGATAGAAAGAAGTGTCACAATTGAGAAAAAAATATTGTTAAGAAGCTTATTAATTTACCAATAAATAATAAATTTGTCAAATTTCTTTCAAAAAAAAAGTTGTGCTGTTATAGGATGACACCATGTCAATTGTTAAAATTGACCAAGTTGGCAAAAACAAATTTCATGAGGGGTTCTAAATATGTCAGGAGCGCCACATATCTTCGCTACGCCTCTTTCTCTGCGCTGTATACGTGTTTTTAACTGGCCCTAACAATACAGTATAGGTTTTTACGATCTTTCTACAGCAAAAAGAGTTACGTAATCTATAGCTTTCACAAACTTTGGTATCGAATTCAAGATCAATGTCGGATTTAAAAAAAAATCAATTTGTAGAAAATCAAATTTGAACTAATTCGTACTACTTTGAAATAATTTATTAAAACGTTGGGATTTAAATAAGTATGTACCGGTACATCGTTTTTATTAAAAATTGGTATTTTTTTATGAGACATAATTACGAAACCGAAAATCTTTTGAGAACGCATTTTTTTTTATTCAATGGAATACGGGAATAAATAGCCTACTAATATTAGTGATTAAATTTTTAATCTTCATCTTCGATTATTGCTTAATTAATGTTAGCCAATGTAATCGTAGTGGGATGATAATTAGACTCAAGGGGCGTGAGGACATTGAATTTGTGGGAGGGTTGAAATTGGTTTCGTCATTTGTTGGAAGTGGATTACACGAGTGGCTAGGCTAAAATAAGGAATAAAATGGGATATAAAGATGAGAAGAGGACGGGATGAGAGAGAGCGCGCGCGAGGGTGAAGGTGGAATGAGGGGGGCGGGGTACTTGAGACGATGATGAGTTATGAAAACCCAAAGAACCCCCCTCTATACATCAAAATTTTCTAATAAAAGCCGCGCAAAGGAAAAGTGGGGTGGGTTGATCAACGTTGTAGATGGCAATTTAGTCGTATAAACTTTCAGCGCCCTCTATTCACATCCGTTGAATGAGAAGTAGAGATGAGACGAAGTGTAGTGCACAGAGTTGGATAGTGGAAGGGGCGGGATGCAAGAGAAGGAGAGGGGGGGGGTAAGGAGTGCGTGAGGAATTGGGGAAGGAGTATAATTATGATATAAAATTTAGGCAAATTGGAAAAGCGAGGATGAGGATGGTTTAAGATGAGAATAACGCCACCTAGTGTACGAGTCTGTCAAACAAAAACAATACTAATAAAGGTTTATGCTTCCAACTGAAATCTCTCGCTCTCGTTTCTCGGTCCTTCTATTCCTTCTCTGTCTCTTCAATTTCACTACCCACTCTCTTCGTCCCGATCCCCCCTTACCTCCCATTCCATGAATACAATAGCAGACTAGGCACAAAAAATAATCGATTTGCGCTGAGACGGCGAAGCGCAAATGTAATAATATCTGTTAGCGACACTCGTTCAATTGCAAATGGCGGACACCTCCCCAACAAACCCCTCCTTCGTATTTTCATACGCGAATGATTCGCGATATTTCGATTGTCGCGTGTTTCGAGTACCCCCTGCCGCTGTTAGTCTCACTCGCGTTGCTACCTAAGGTATGGGTACCTCGATTATTCGTTTTTACAAGATTGAAAAAAGTAATAATAAAAAATCGATTTTACTCTATTTTTGTTTATAAATTTAGAGTTTTTTTTTTTTTTTTAAAAAAAAGTTGAATCGAAAGCGGGTAAAAAACGATAGAAAAGATAGTGGATTTTTTTTTTTTTATCTTATTTCAGGTGCGCTATTTACTTTCATTAGTTAAAACGTTTTTCAACTGAATTTTTTATATATATATATATAAAATTTATTTATTTGCTTAAAATAAAAGGGTGGGAGGGGAATGTTTTGACCCGCAAACAATATACAAATGAAAAGTTTATATTTGATAAACTTAAACTGCGCATTTTTATATTTTTTTATGTACTGTATTTATTTTGGTGGAATATATTAAAGATGCTCGCTCGCGTGTAGATTCCACGGTAAGCCCTTACCTAGCTCATCTTTTTAAAGGATATTATTCTATATACTTTATAAACTCGCGCAGTGTATATAAAAAAAGGGAATATAAAAAGTTTGTAAAATATTTGTGTTCACCGGAAGTGGTCATCATCTTCATTCAGTTGAAAAGGGATTTGGTTCTTGTGCTCGGAATACAAATTCGCGCGCGTGAATATGATTGTAAACGGCGTCCGACTGAATATCAAAAGGACTGACGGGATTTGGTAGCCTGGTCTGGTCTAGTGGTGTACCTGTACTTTGCCAGCTACACTCATATCGCACATGCTAATACAATCATGTAAAGTGCATTCGAGACGTAGCTACGCGTTCGCCGCAGCACCAAAAACGCTGTTCTATAACCTCGGGCAAATTCACCCTCAAACGACCTCCACAAATCACCCACACACTTTTTTAGCCCCCCTTCTCAGAAATCAGCGCATAAACGCAGCTATTGTTATTGAAAAAGGGCATTTTTCTTTTATTTATTTATTTATTTTTTGGGTTTTTTTTAAGGATATGTACAGATATATTCGGACAGGCAATAGTTGAAGCTTTCAAATGTCTTTGATCGGTGGGAAATCACTCGATCACTTTAATCTTTCTGTTTGAAACGTTACGAGCTACAGCGTATTGTCTTTCATTCCATCTAGAAGCGTCAAACGCGTGGCAATCGTAATGTCAACATTAATCATGACTGATATTTATGGTGAAAGTCAACGATATTTATTAGCGGAACAACAGCGTAATTGTTTACATTTATAGACAGTTTTAAGAACTTTACCATTTCGCCCTAAAATTCCCTAAATGATACAGTGAAGAGTTTGCGCACCTCTCGTTACCTTAATTTTTTACAGTGGCCCATTAGAGCCAATCCCAGAAAAATTGATTTAAGGAAATCGTCATAATGTAAGGCAGCTAAAAAATCTCCCTTATGCATCTTCCTAGGGGACTTCATTATTATTTTTTTTTTAATCAAGTTTAATTTTTATAAGGATAATGCCGGTATCGCATCGTAGGTCTTATTCTCGTAAATGTAATTTTTTTAAATACAGTATAAATTTTTAACATTTTTTAAAAATATTAAAAACAATTTTTTTTTTACTACAAAATTCAGTAAATTTAAAAATAAATGTTTTAATTTAAACAATCTTTTCACAGATAAGTAAAATGATTTTAATTTTTTGATTTCTGTTTAAAAAAAAAAAACCATCGCCACTTTTGTTTTCCCCTTTGTAAAAAAAAATAGCGATAAACATTGAACATTTTCATAAAGCATCTGGCTTAAAGAGGTCACTATTTTTTATTTATTCATTTTTTTTTTTGCGGTTAAAAGCGATTGTTGATGGATGAGCGATGGCCAGCAGCTCATTCTCGGAATTCTGCGGATAACGGTGGAACGGAAGTGTAAAATAAAAACGATGCGTTGCGCGCGAATATTTTTTTTATAGGTAGTGCAAGTGTTGGCGGTAGGACGTGTGGCGCCGAAACTTTTTTCCACTCATTAGAATATATGTAATATGTTGGGTGCAGTCTGGTTGGGTGTGAGATATGGGTGTTAGCTGCTAAGGGGTTGGTTGCGGATCGGCGCTCATTTTTTATTCCGCGCAGTTCGCTACTTCCACCGCTGCGGCTGTTGCTGCTGCTACATTTACATGGTGACAGATTTTTTTTCCTTTCCCCCCCCCCCCCCCTCCCTGTCTTCTCACTCTCCTGGCTTCATCTTTCGGAAAAATGAGTGTCATTGGCGATGGCGACCTCTGTGTGTACAATATAGCGATATTAAGGTTAGCGTCTCTATCACCTATATATCGTCGCTACTGATGATATTTGATTTGCATACAACGCGTCGTCGTCGTCGTCTGCTAAATCCTCCTACTACACGCAACTAACGGTAAAGAAGCGTTCATATAAGAGACGCACGATCGCTTATAACGAAGGACGCGTTTTCGTGAAGCTTTTATCTGAATGCTGATTTTTGAGGTAGAAAAAAATTGGAAGAAAAAATTGTCAAAAAGTAAAGGAGATTTATTTTTTCCTGAATGAAAAATAATTTTTTTTTTTTTGGGCGGGGGTAGAAGGAAAAATTTTTATGTCACTATCTTTTTTACGTGTCATAACATGTAAATCAGTTTTTGTTGCGTTCAAATGCCGACGAGGAGGAGGAGGAGAAGAAATGGAATTGGGCGGAGTTTCATTTAAATACGCTTTTTTTTATTGCTGTTATTAAATGTAAGGATTTTGGTTAACTGAAGCTAGACACCTACGGTATAAATTTGCCGAATGACGTCATTCCCGTAACGAGTTAAATTTTGAAAGTTTAAGCGTTCCATTCACGCTTGAATTAATATAATTAAATGGTAATCGTGACGACGCTAAATTAGAAATTACCATGACTAAGTCTGAAAACGACCCGCAGAATGTACCGTACCCGCCGGCGTTAGGACAACACTTTTAAATTAATGGTCATTAAGCTTTTAAAACATTTATGAGCCGGAGCATTTTTGCTGTCACGAAATGTTATTAGCGAAAAAAAAAGATGGCGAAAAATCACAATTAACATAAAAGTTTTAACACGTATCAGGAAATAATTATTATTATTCTTGTTTTGTTTTGGACATTTTGCTTCATTATAATAACAGGCTGTTGTACTGGTTAATTATCAACAGTAAATACCACACAAAATAATATTATTTGCTTTTAATCAAGGTGATTCTTTGAAGCGAAAATTTGTATGGCGAACGGATTTATCACATTTTTAAATAATTTAATTTTGATGTCGAGTTTGCTAAATTAAACTCAGCCATTGTTCCAATTTAAATTTATTAGGGGGACGTATATTAATTATGCCTAAAATAATTTTTTAGGCGATGTTTGATTAACCCCTTCCTCATGGTTCTTCCTCAGGTTCGGCTTGTAGCCATTTTAAAGAAAGCGCACGGAATTTTAAATTAGGAAAATATTATAATAAGGTACTTAAAGAAATTTTATAACAATTATTTTATTGTGGGGAAATTCGGCACAGATGACTTTGTCTCGGGTTTGCGAGGGAGGGCGTGTGCGTATTGTCTCTAATATAGTTTTTAATAATTTTAATATATGTAATTATTGAAATAGGAAAGCTATATCTATAAATATATATTTTTGTACCATACTTGTATCTAATGCCTCATATGAGGCGACATGACAATAAATTCAAATCAATAATTGTCAAATTTTGAATGACCACCCATAATTTAGTCATGTAAAAAGAATTTACTCCCTCTTCAAGCTAATAACTTTTTATACATTTACAATATTAACATATTTTCGAAGGTTTTTTTTTTTTTAATAAGCATTTTAAACTACAGGACATGTAGTTAGATTAATAAAATCAAATAATTTTTGTATCCTATGGAAGAAATTTGCAAACTGGCTAATTTGTTTAAAAAATAACATTATTGACGTCAATTTATTTTGAACTATACCTCTAAATCAAAAATTATCAAATTTCTTTAATCTTCCCCCTCCCCTCCCCTCCCTTTTCTCTAATTTTGTTGACGTAATTAATAGACGTCCCCTAGGTTAGTAATTTATATTTAATAGGGAATTTACCCGGCTTTTCCCAAGATCTTCGTAAACGTCAAAGATAAATTTTCTACAGCAAAAGGGTCAATATTATTTTTGTACAGCGGTTTTTTTAGTTGCAACGAGCGGCAAATTTTTTTCCCCGTTGAGCGGTTTTTTTTGAACAGCGAGCGGCTGATTTTTTCGGCTTATGGTTGCATAATTATACCCGGCAATATACATTGTACACTGTTCGTTGTTTTTTGATACCTTGGCCTATATGTACATACGCACTGTATATTTAAAATATTATATACCTGTAGCAGATTTAAGAGAAAGGGATGTGCCGTTGAAAACCAAGTAAAACGAAACATTTTACACCTTTTTATTTTATTTATTTAGTATTTTTTTTATATCGAAATTATTATAATTTGATTTTCATTATTGGTAATTATAATGGTGATAGAGAAAAACAGTTGACGACAGTTAGTACAATCAGCTTATAAATGAAACAATATTGGCACCGGTTAATACGTTCAAACAGCTACAAAATTAATAATAATAATAATCATCATCATCAAAACAAAATAATTAATGACGTCAGTTCCGAAACAAAAACAAAATATTCGAAAATAAATCACAGAAAATTTGTTTTTTTTTATCCCTTATACATTTACACGTAATGCTATGTAGAATTCGCCTTTTGTATTTACATTGAAAACAATTTTTGCGCGCTTTTGAAAATCTAAAGCAATCAATTCCGCGCCGGAAACTGATTTATCGCGAACTATCAGCAAGTGAAGAGCACATTATAGTGGCGCTTTCACGTCAACGCAAGAAGGAGGCTTTTGAATGAGAAAAACGGAAATGATTGGCAATAATTGAATTGCTTGGGTAAAAATTACATTACCGTAATAAAACATTTTTATTTTGTCTAATGCACTGTAATGAAATAAGGAAAAAAATTATTTTTTAAAAAAAAAAAAAATGTAATTTTTAGTGTCACTTAATCTGCTTTCAACTTGGAGATAGTAAGTTCTAATACGACGTAATCGATGGACTTGCAGTTAACATGTATTTGAGACAAGAGTTAGTTAATTGACGTCATTATCATGAGATAGGGGGCGGGGCAAAGGGTAGAAGAGATGATGGAATAATTATGTACATGTTTGATGAAGTTACAAACCAGCTGGTAGCGTCATTTTCTGATTGAGACGCTGGCGCAGGAAGCGATGCAAAGGAGTATTAGTGCTAGCGTCTGCCGCGTGTGGGCGCTGGTCTCCGCTCCTCCGTTCGTATCTAAATGGAAATTAAATAGCCAGTTAGATTCATCGTTAAGATTAGCGCGCGGCCCACCGAATTTACTACTGCTGTACTAGGTACACGTACCACAGTAGCTCTGTTAATAGCTTCAGTTAAAGCTGTTAACACGCTACTGCGTTTTTGGGTTGGTTAACATTCCTACACACGTTCGATTGGCCGCCATTTATTTTAGATGGGTTTACCTTGTGCACGCGATCTTCCTCGATCGGCGTTGGGAGGCTTTACTTTACTCGAAGTGCTGTGAATAGCAGACGACGAACTTTTGGCAGGATCCGCAATTTTTTCTGAAAAAGATAAATAAATAAAACGAATTTATTAGATTTTGCTTTTACATTATTATTTGGAAGCGAATGTTGGAATTATTAATAGAAAGTTTATGCGGCTTCTCGAAATCTGCTACTAAATTAAACTTTATAATAATCCGAAGAGATGACATCAGATGCAATTCTAAGTTATTCTATTGAACTCTTTCGGGGAAAGATTGCTTTTTTTTAATAAAATGTAATCTTTAAGCAGACAAAACAAAAGCTTGATTAGATTTTTTGTGTATTTTGTTTTTTTTATTTTTAATTAAAACGGTAGATTTAGTTTAGGGATAAAATTATTAGTTACTACTGTACTGTGACAATAACTTTTAATGCTGTTAGTGTCTGATGGGTTTGAATATGAAGTTACCTTCTATAATACGAGCTACCTTGTACATCACTCGGTAGTGCTTTCGACCCTGCTTTCCTTCTGCGCAGATTAAACCCATTAAGGTACGAAGACAACTGCTTATCAGAGCGCAACCGATCAATGGTCATTCAATTTTTTTTTATATGTTATTTTTTGTTGGTTTTTTTTTTTTTGTTGTTTTTTTAATTTTTATGGGTTTAACGCATTAAGTTTTGTTTGTTGGACGCGTTTTTACATTTAAGAAATGTTTGTTTACGCTTGCCCACAAAAAACTAACCGTAATTAAATTTATTTCAAAATTGCAAAACTACAGTTAAAATTAACATCTTTACATGACACAAATACTTGAGATTTTCATTAGGTTAATACTCATTGTGATGTGACTCAAACAACAATATCATCATATTATCTAATATGACGTTATTACCAAGTTCAACTGTATTTATTTGAATTTTTCATAATGATAAAAACAAAAACAAAAAAAAAAAAATAGAACCTGATTTTTAAATTTGATATCTAATGCAGTGCATTGAGGTGGAGTAATTTTAAAGCAAATTTAATATACGTTACGATAGAAATGTTAAAATCCATAAAGCTAATCATAAATCTCTCGATAAAGTTTCTACTTTACAAATTTGTTTAAACTTTTTAAAGAAAAAAAAATGATATTAAGACTATGCCTTTTCCATACAGTGATTACTTTTTACGATCTCAGTCAAATCAATGGAATTATATTTATAATACCTTACGGAATTAAATTTTTCCTTTAAAAGTTAGCAACAATGTTGTTTATAGCGAAAGCGGTTCCACTTTAATCTAGTTGATGTTTTTTTATAGCGTATTATGCGACAAGATTTAACTAAAAGTTTATGGCGATGCACGTGTGTTTTAACGTTGCGAACGCATGCATACCTTTGAACGCCGCGTTATATTATACAGAATAAAATTAAGTCGCATTGTATATATTTTTCAACTGTCACATTTGACAGAAGGCCGTTGATACGTATTTAAATTAATTAAGCGCGCCTAACGTGTTAGATGAAACGAGAAAACGTAAATGATTTTCGCTTCAACAGTGTTGTAATTTTGACCGAGTTGATCGAGTTTTTCTCCAATTATCCTTTTTGCCATCTCCGGTGAAATGGTTAACGTTATTATTGCCAAAAAGGATTTATCGCGCATTGGCTAATTCGACGGTGTGTCGAGACATAGAATGCCGCGCGGTCGGAAGGTATATAATTTTGCTATTTTGTTGGCTACGCGCGCGCGCACAGTCAAAAGTTAATTTTTAAAACCCCGATAGAAAACGTCGGATAGTTGATCCCGTGGGGAATTCCTGCGCGTGTGTCGGCACGGGAAAAGCAGGAGAAATGGATCTACAGTATTATATTTCTGATAATCGAGTTTTCAACACAAAACTCTATAGATTTTTTTTTCTATCTTTATCTGTGAATATATTTTTTTTTCCACCCCGAACGGAAAATGTTGTTTTAATTGGTTGGCTTTATAAAGCGGATGTTTGTACGTGTTTGCTCGTTATATTAATTGCCGAGGTGATCATGCGCAATGGTGTTTGCGTTGTGTGTATATTTGATAAGAGAATAAGGATTTAAAATAAGTAAGAGTTGTGAAAAAGTAGGGTGAGTTGTGGGCGGGTGGGTGAGAGTGGAGGAAGCTAACGACAGTCGAATTTTGAGAACGTGAGAGAAATGTAATGACAGCACTCTTGAGATTTCACAACTTGATTAACTTTTTCACGTCGTATTCTTACTGTATGTCGCTTTCTACGCCCTCCTGCACCTTTTCCCCACCCAAATTTCAAATCCTCTTGACTCACGATTTGTCTCTTCTACACAAATTTAAAGATATTTTTCTATAGCCTACTTTTTTTTGAAGAAGAAGGAGAAAATTATGTTGTGCAGAAATGAAGAAGATAACAATTAAACTTTTTTTATCTGTTAATTTTTTTTTATTTTATTTTATGCAAATTTTTGCTCGTCTGTTTATTACGAAATAAAATGTTTGAATGTAATATTTTGAAGTACCGGTTACAAAAATATGAAATAATGGTCTAATAACCCAATACATTATAATGGTGTGTTAACTAATTTTTTTTTTTTTTTATAAAATGTATTTTTAAAGTTTGAAAAACGTAATGGGTCGTTTAAAGAAAAAAAATTAGATTTTTGGATGCCATTAAAACTGCTTGAAATTTTGTGATAAAAATAACTTTGGAATCGATTTTTCAGGTTGTCCAGACTTTCAATGTCTCTCTCAAAATACTCTATTTAAATAACCTCGATTCTTTTGAATGTGTTTTTTTTTTTTTTAAATGCAGTACTGTACAGTATAGCGAAGTTTGATAAAGCACTAAAATTCAATTTTTTTAGATCGTTTTTCGCAAAATGAAACCCTGTAAAGGTCACGAGTTCAGTTTTTTTTTGTACGAGTAACTTTTTTTTTTATTATTGTTTTTTGTCTCAGACACAAAGGCTAACTTGGTTATTAAGTGAAATGCAAAAATAACTACTCTGCAGTAACTCGATTGTGTTATTTAATGTCCAAAACACTCGAAAACGGTACCGGTATTTTAATCTATATTATAAAATTATAGTGATTAAGTCTACAGAGCTTTGTAATCGACCGACAAATAATTATTGCATGGGAATACTCTTCCTAAACTTAGACCGTAATTCATTGCCAAGAGATTTTCAAATCTTGATTTAAAGTTTTTTTTGATGGTCACAAGATTATATTTTATTGAGAGATTAAATCTAAAAAAACAAGATAGCCAGATTGTTTTTGCGGGTTGACAGGCGGGAGGCGTTTCAAAGTTCTAGGTGAGTGGAGGTTTTATTTAGGTTTCCCTACTCTACGTGGGGTGTGTTCTGCAGTGACGTTCGGCGACTTAATTATTGGCTAATAATATTGTGGCTCCGAGCCTTTAACTCGATGAGTATTCAAGGGTGCAAAGACAACGATTATAACGGAGTTAAAATGCTGAGGCCTGGTGACTTACACTTTTAAGGCGATTAAGCAAGGTGCGATTATTTTTGAGTATGGTGGAGATGCTTTTTCTGAAACTCTTTGGTTTACCCCATTCGGTCTTGGCGTGCTGTACGGGGTGGATGTGTAACTTTCGTTAAAACGCGTTTAATAAATATGTTTAAAATTAGTTTTAAAATTGATGATTTATTTTAAATGCTTACTTGAAAACGTATTAATGTTGTATTTTATTAAAATAAATAAGAATTGAATTCGATTTCATCATTCTGACCATTTTAACTTTGTTTGTATAACTACTGTACCAAACTTTATTAGCTCACTCTGCTCATTTAGTGAGCATTTTACTGCTTCACGTTAAACTCATTTAAATTAAGGGTTAACTCTAACATGGCGATGACTTGATGGTTTTTGCAAATTATACATTGAAGGTCTTTTATCTGTTTTAGGAAATGGTCTAAAAAAAGGTCTAATAAATTAAGAGCGTGTTTTAATAGACGCGTTGGGGATGAACGCTGTAGGAGTTTAGTTTATGGTGGAAGGGGATGATGACCCACATGCGCAATTAAAAAACGGAGCAATTAATTATCGAAAAAGCTGATTAAATTAGTTGAGAAGTGATTTTAAATCAGAGTGCTTTTTTTTTTTTTTCTTTCTTTTTTATTTTTCCGAGGGTGAAAGAGAGTTACGAATCTTTCGCGCTCTTCATTTCTCTCTCGCCATCAATCTGCTTTCTTTCTCTGCACGCGCATATCACCATTAAAACGCTTGAGATACGTGGAACATGTGTTGTTGCGGTAGATCTACCATTAGTAGCACGTAGCTAATTTATGAAAGTGAATAGAAAGCGCATGCGCAATGCATAAATATCATTAATAATTTTTTTTTTTTTTTTACGTTTTCGTTATATGCGGCATAATAATTATAAGCGTGAGTGGAGACTAAAACGTGTAAAGCAAATGCGAGTCGATAATCTCGTGATACACTACAACTTTTCTCACGGTCAATTTATAACAATTTTAATTAATCGTTTTAACATAATTTAACGATTATATATAAAAAAAATCTAACGTTTTAATTTATAATTTTAGCAGCATAGAACTAAAATGAAGAATTTGCGCAAAATTTATCGTCCCTTAAATTTTTTACAGTAGCTGATTAGAGCCAAGGCCATAAAAGTTGTTTAAGCTTTGTATTAAGAAAATCCTCATTGCTTAAGGCAGATGAAAATCTCTTCTAATAGTATGCATCTTAAACTTATTGGATAGTAGTGATTTTGTATTTAGTTTTTTAATTATTAAGAGTGTAGGGTATTTTTAACTATTGCTTGTAATGAATCACTGTAAATAATTAAGATAACGAGGGAAATAAGGTTGCGCAAACTCTTCAATAATATTTATTGGATTCTAAGACGTACTTTTTATGCAGTTTTGACATCTCTAAAAAAAAACTAACCCTTCTTTAGAATCAAAGCATTTTCGGTTGTTTACCGAAAGGGCATCACATTTGCTTTCACTTGAGGTCTTTGTTTTTAAGTTTGATTATTTTACATATCCTGGAACTTACTCAGTGATAAACGTCATCTAAATTACTGCCTTAAGAAATTGCATTAAAACGAAAAATTATTTTAAATGCAGTTATAAACACAGAATAATTATTGGAGTTGCAATTCTATATTGTGGTCAAATTCTATATACAATACAGTGTAATCGTATTTTAAAATTATTACGGTTTTTTCGTTTATTTACAATTCCATATAAAAAGGAGTTTTTTTTTTAACATTTCAACTATGAAAGCTGAGGGTGCGTTTTAAAATTCAGTAAATACGGGATCTGATTTTATTTATTTTTGTGTTTATTTAACTTTTTTTTGGATGAATAGATTGAAAATAAGAGAATTGCGTACAACATATGAAAGAATTTTTTTTATTTACAGGATTATAATACCTATTTAATTTTTCTATTAATTCCTCAAGTTTGAAGAAGTTTGTTTACGAGAACGATTTTTATTAAAGTTAATTAATTAATTGGTTGATGAGGAATTGATTATTTGCGAGTGGGAGGGTAATTTATTGTTGATTGATGTAATGAACAGAGAGTTGATGGATGTTTTTCTCATCGTTCCTCAGAGCGTTTCGAAATTTCGTCGGGGAGAGAGATCTATCATCTATCTAATATTGATTAATGCACCTTATTAATCTGTCTATTAAAAACTTGAAGGTTTTTTTTTTCTATTAAAATTTTTCCATTCTTTTAATTTTTTTATTTTTATATAACAAAAAGAAAGTGGGTGGTGATGGGAGTATATTGTCTAGAACCTGAAAAGAATAAGCGTTGTTATTCTAATGAGGTTAAAACTATAATGGTGATTTAATAGACGTTTTATTTTCACGTCCGACGTATAGAAAATACGAAAGACGTATTTCCCTTACGCCCACCACGCCATTCAACGTCAACTTTTTTTTTTTCGGATCAAAAAAAAAAATATATGGAACGTTGATACGAAAATGTATATATATATAGTACCGGTATATAGTTTAATTAGAATGCTGGTAGTAAGTCAAACAGAAACCTTGCGTGTAATGCATTTTTTTAATTGCTAAATAATCGCTTCCAGTTTTTTTAATTACAGTAGAACTCGGTTATGACGATAGTGAAAGGGTCGATCATTATACGCCGTTATATCCGAGTAACCGAATATCCGAGCAACATTTGAGAACGATTTATACGGGGTATATTAGTACGTCTATAATGTGTTATTATTTTTACGTACTGCGTAATTATACAGGGACCGTTATTTCTACCTTAAATTTTATTTTTAGATGTAGAGTCTAGACTTTTGCTACAAATTTGTTTTTACTGTTTTTTTTTTTAGAAGGAACCAAAAATTATTTATTAAATTTGGTCCAATATTGCAAAAATCCTTTTTAAAAAAAAAAAAAAAAGGCATCGGTAGGACGCTATAACCGAGGTTAACGTTTTTGATTGATCTATTAGCAGAGATTTTTTTATAAGGGGAACACATATACGCTATGTCCGAGGTGTTTATTATTATTAGGTTTACGCCTAAACTATAAAATGTTTTGAAAATGAAAATTGAAGGAACGAAATTTTCTATACAGTACATGTACAACGAAACGTCTCATTTTTACGGGGTTTTTTTTATCACAAAATTTAAGGAAATGAAAGAAGTTAACAACATACAGTAGAATCCGCTTAAACCAATGCTGGGTATAACGATTGCCCCTCTATAGCGATCAAAAGTCTTGGTTGGCTCGCTATACCGTGCCATGTTATTTTTTTCGTATATAACGATTCTGGTTATAACGATAATCCGGCA
>JAQGAZ010002588.1:0-16674 GCA_034692225.1 Polydesmus complanatus
TGATTGGTCGAAAACGCCTCCCACACTAAATCCCTGCTCTCTGATTGGTTGGTGCCACAATTCTATACACTACTTATGATATTGCACAAATAATAATAATAGTAATAAAAATATTTAAATTATATTGCAGGAAGCCATTTTGCAGCGTATTTCGAACGTCAGCGACTAAATTCCAATCACGTTTTCTATACACTGTCATTTCTTGTACACGCCAAAGTTTTCCGAATGAGTCTTCCGATTCAAGTAGGCCACCATAAAGCGTGTTGGTACACGAGACATTCGCGCCAAAATAAGCGGGATGTCGGGGAAAGGGCAAAGTGGAGCGTGGGATGAAAAATTGGTTTGGAAGGAGAAATTTTTTTCCACCCTTCTCATCGCAAATACCTGAACTCCTTCGAAAATGGAGGCCAACTGACAGCGACTAATAAATTAAAATCTAACATATACCGCCCGAGAATGTGCAAAATACGGTAAATTCTAGATATAGGCGAATGTACGAAATAGTCAGCTACTGAACGGTAACCTACAAAAAAATAACACGAAAAGAATACAGAGTGTCAAAAAAAAAAAAAAATGTATATATATTTTTTTAGCAATAACTTGATAAGCATTGTACACATTGGTAATCGCAGTTTTATTCCTTTGACGTACGGGTGTGCTTTATTTGCACTGAAATCCGTAATTTGCCAAACTGTAATTTTCTTATAAGGTCATACATTTCCTTATATCAAATGCGTCAACAAATAATCTGCTCTAGAAAAATGCACAGGAGTTGTTTATTCTTTTCAATAGCAAGCTGAATGTAAGAGTATTTTAATAAAGCCATCATTAAACTAAGCAAGTGATACAAGTGGATTATCATTAGAAAATACCGAAGTCAGTGATAAAAAAAAATTGTGGAGACATTAATCTCTTAACACAATAGCTTTTCAAGCAAGAATATACGGTAACTGGTTTAGAAACAACTAAAAAATTAAAAAAAAAAAAGTTGTATCGACCGGGAATTCTACCACTAATACAGTATACCGATTCTTATAACGTAGGCCTACTTGTACAAAAAGTCATCATCACTTTCAATAACGTTGCATATTCCAACTTGTTTGATGCTTACATTAACTTGCGGATTACAGGGTTCGCTTTTTTATCTTAAAAAATTTGACTAAAAATAGCTAAAGATCAAGATTAAAACTTCAATTAGGCAAAATAGATTAGCCACATGGTTAAATAAAACTGGATTACTGAGTGGCAACGAAACGAAAAGTGGAGATTTTGAATTGTAATGATGCATTCATAAAATGTAATGTATTTTATGCAGGTAGCAGGAGTACCTGATATACCCCTATACAGTAGAAAGAAATGTGCCGTATCACCAGGCAAATTTAAAAAATAAATAATATTTTTGAAACTAAACTGACAATACATACAGTACAGTAAATTTCATTAAACAATAGGCCTACGTTAATTTCAAAAAAAAAAATTTTAAATTGCAAAAATCCCGCCGGTCCCTTTCGAAGTTTCGCCGTTTATAAAATAACTCCAGATTTAAAACTCTAATCTAGTTTAATCCTATCCCCAACATCTTGCCCAACACATTGGGCAAGATGGGCATTAACCCCATTCAATTTGAACTCGAGAGGACTACTTAAATTGGTTTAAAGTGTGTGTCTCATAGTCGCCTTGTTGAACTTTAATCTGAATCATTTCTTTCTTCTAAAACCTCATCAAATGAAAGTCAGCCCACTGGCTAAAATCTTGGTAATTCAAAATTAAAACCATTTGCAATATAATTTAATCACTTTTATTTCGAGTTAGACTCAACTTGAAGACTTAACGTGCATATCAAAATTATTTTTTGGAGGTTGGATTTCTGCAACCCGAAATTTTAACAACTGAACTTCGCGACGTGAAAAGTTGGTTTAACAACTTAATTCTCGTTTACAAATGACTACGTTGCAGTAAATTAAGAGAGAGAGAGTCATGTGGTGCAACGTTGATTTTGTTTCCATCATGATGGGTTGATCGATGGGTCACGAAGTAAACAGACGGATCACTTGATTGAATGAAAATTGCGTAACCGTGGAGAACTTGCAGTAAAAACTAGCGCTAATTTTTGCGTCACCCCGTACTCGACGCCAGCCGATGGCAAACATTTTTTACATTCTCCGCCGTCGCCACCCACCCCATCTCTCTAATAAAAATAAATTGGCGCTCGTGACGTCATCGCCATTTACCTTTAGCGAGCGAAAGCCATCACTCATCATCGCCGAAAAAGTAATCAAAAACGAATTAAAAGTTCTCTTCCTATTGAAATATCAAATAAATTTACCCGATGACGTCATTCGTGTCAAAACCCCGCCCTTTTCTTATATATGTATATCTATATATAAAAAAAAGATGAAAATAATAATGAAGAATAAGAAAATCGACGGTTTCTTAAGGAGATAGATAGACAGATGGAGAGAATGAAAGAGACGAGAGCGACATCTATTAGCCAAAAACCAATATTTACAATCGGAGCTTACGAAACGACCGCACGCGGAATTAATTGCGAGCGCCCTCTACGGCGGAGAATAAAAATAAATAAGCAGAAAAAGTGTTATTGCTTTTTGGGATGCGCGAAAAGACTGGTCACCAGGTGGTGCTTCGCAATCTCGTCTGCGGCACAATAAGCCAATCGGATTTATGCCTAGATGTCTCTCTGTGACGTCACCTCGCCCCGACCGAGGAGGCGGTGCTTCGACTGCCGGAGGAGATTGTTAATTAATAATTTAATGATTAACTAATAGGTTTGTTAAATCAATTTCTCGCTCGAAGCCCGTTAAATCCTAATTTGCAGGCGTGTAATGACTTTCCTATACAAGAAATAATTAATAAAGATAAATATAGGTGTTGCGCGATGGTGTTTGGTGAATAGAGGGCGCTGTCATCGTGCGAGCACAATGAGGTATTAGTCGGCCGTGTAATTACTCTTATTTTCCAATCACAAAACGCTTATATTAAATACGCGTATAAGATTTCTTTATTTTCGCTCTCCATCACGCATGCGCGCGCGCACTCGTAACGATCGATTATGCCCGTCGCATGATGCGAAAATTGCGCCATCTACACCGTAACGCGTCTACTAAATAAAATGATGAGCTGAAAAAGAATTTTAGAAAAACGAAAAACTTTATTATTAAATTTTCGAGTTGTTTTCGCCCGTAAACTTTGCACTGCGTTTACCGCAATTGGACTTTTGCTCACTGTTCTGCACAAAGCTACCAGCCTAAAAAAAAAATTTCAAAAATTGAATTCTAGCTATACCAGGGATGGTAAATTATTGCGTCTTTTACTCATTGATGTAAAAATCTCCCAAAGACCGCGCCAAGAAAAAGTTTCGCCCGGGGCAAAGTTTAATAACGGCGCCCCAAAATAGGCAGGGACGGATATTCGAATCTTTCGCTTTGAACCCAGGCTTTTTGGTTATCAAAATTCGTTAAAAGTATACTCCAAAACTACCAAATATACTTGAAAACTACCTTATTTATATCAGAATATTTTCTTCTTGGAAATATTATTAGCATAAAAATGCTGAGTAATTTCTCTTAGTTTCTCAATCTTCTCTACCACGTCATGCAAAAGCCTAAGCGTTGCAAAAAAGTAACAAGAGTTATAGATTGTATTTAAAAAATAATGTACCTGTAATAAATTATTGCAAAATTATATTTTAATGATAATTTTGCATTTTGGCTTGTGAGTTAGAAAATTCAGATTGATTTGAGCGAACGATGATCTTCTGAACGTTGATCATTGTTGTTTTACTATAACCTTTTAATTTTTGCTCTATATAATTTTTATTTTTTAAATCCTATTAATTCACTCGTCATTCGCATTTTTCATTAAATGGCACTTTTATCCTAGCTTAAAAGATTTGAGAACTCTTCCACTCGTTCACAAGATTCAAGATGGATGCAACTCGGATCAGAAACAAATACAGTACACACATTAAAATCAAATGGATTTTTGATGTGATTTGTACGTCAGGGTTTTCAATTTACTGCGAATATTTTGTCTGCGTTTTTGATTAAATAAACCAAACTGTTTAATCTCGTAACCTAAAGTTTAAAACCACAAACATAGCTAATCACAAAATAAAGCGCAAATGCCACAAACAAATTGCACCATTTTTTTTTTTTTCAAACTACTAAACGTTTCATTAATTTTATTCAAAATTAATGTTGTTTTCCGCAAACAATAGAATAAAGTAAAAACTGCAAGGATGGAGGTTTTTTTTTATCATTTTAAAAATCTAATACAGGGTGTTTAAATGAGCGGGCTTTTGAATAATTAGTGCGCACGTGTAGCCTTTCCTTTTCATAAATTGATGACGCAAAACCAATTAAAACTGGCGAAGCTTAATTTGTAAATCCGTGTCTTATCTTCACGCTTTATTATCTTCGCCTCACACACTCTCTCCCTCCCTCTCCCACCCACTCAACGTCACCTACGAAGAAGAAGACGACGAAACACTACCGTGAAATGACACTTGACGCAATTTCATTCAAGATGGCGTCGTCCAATTAACCCGAAAACACATTACGACACTTTTTTTTATATTACCACAAATTTAAATTTTCAAAAATAAAAATAAAAAATCGGGAATAAAATCGACAACTAAGTACAGTAGTTAGACATTTAAATATAATTGCGATTAAATGAAGTAGTAATTGTGGCAATGAAAATGCTTTTTTTTTGTCTTTCAAAACAAATTTCTAGCCAACAATAAAGTAAAACGTCGATGTAACAAAATTATTAATTTTGTATAGTAAAATACAGTAGAACTCGGTCATGACGACATCGCATTTTATGACGTTGGTTTGATCATGCAAAAATCTCGTAAAAAAAAAAAAAAAAAGGTAATATTCTGACTTTTTTTTGACGCTATAACCAAAGATGAAATCTATTTTTTTAAAAAAACCAACAGAATATTTAATGAAAAGAATGCATACTGTAATATAATTACTACAAAACTCCCAAAAAAAAAATCTAAAAGAATGTTCAAATTTAATTCCAATCTTTTATTTACTTATAAATTTTTAAATTTCAACTAATTGTCAACTACTTTATACTACAGTATTATCTTTTAAAAATATAATGTACAATAAACCCCATTAATCGGTAACACAAAATAATAGCATATAAACAAACAAATGCATTGAGTCCAACTGTGTTGATTCATGTTTAAAATTCTGGTGTAAACAGTTATTAAATATAAAAATAAATAAAACTTTCGTTATGGAATTTGTTTCCGGGTTCAAAATAATGTTTGCACATTTCCGGTTTTCGGGGAACTAAGACTTTCGAAATAAATTTTATGATTTATTCTCCAAAATTTTATTAAAAAAAAAAACTACGAATAAAAATTAATAATTAATGAACATTTTCATCATTTTTCATACCCATAATATAATATACTCTACTGTATACGAGAATTATGCCTTATTACATAATATTATACCGCATTTTGAGTTTTTTTAACGGGGAAAAAAATTTCATCTTCAATAAAAAGAATTATAATTTGATGTAAGTTATAAATTATAATAAAAGCGGTAGAAAAGAGAGAAGTCAATAAAAAAAATGTGAATGTTTTTTTTTAGGATTCTCAGGTGAATTTCGTATTCTAAGTCGCAAAAAATCAACAAAAAAAGTTGAAAGATTGAAAGTAAAAAAAAAAAAAATAAAGTTTGAAAATGGAGAAAGTGTCTTTAGTGCGTCAAGCAAGCGTGAAATTGCTCGCAGCTTCTTTCTTTCCCGTTATGACGTCATCTCCATCATTTAAATCCCAATTCTCCTCCCGTTTCTCTAAAGAATACGCAATAAACGGCGAACTTAATAATACGAAGCAGGCAAAATAAGAGATGATGTGGGTGGGTGGGGAAATGGTTAAAAAAAAGTGAGGTTAGGGTGGATAAAGATGAAGAAGAAAATGGCCTCGAATGCAAAAAAAAAACGCCACGTTTTTGTGTACCGCGCATAAATTTGTATTAGTTCTCTACGGAATGTAAAAAATAAACAAAAATAAAATAACAAAAAAAAAAAAAAATAGATAAATGGAGTTAAATTTCGAGAAAACGTCTTCAAGCTAAGAAAAAATAGTTTTTTTTCTTGGTTAAACGCGACCACAGTGCTGTCAGATTTATCCCCAAAACGTAAAACGAGAAATTATAATTTGTAATTATTTTAGTACAATGCGCCCTCCGGTGGCCGCTGACAAAAACACGCGCACTTGTAGATAACTAACTCCGCCTACTACAAAAAATCAAGATGACATTTTTTGTTAGAAATCCCCTCACGTAGCAGGTAAACAAAGCTCGAAAAAAAAATGTTTTTATCTTGGTACATTTTTTTAATAGGATAATAAAATCACAACTTAGGGCGCATACGCATTAAATGCATTAATTAGAAAATAAATGTTCGAATTGAAACGGTATAATAGAGAGTTGGCGATTAAGATTCAAGTACTTTTTTGCTCGTTCTTATGCTTAAATGCACGTCTTCAGTCATAAGAATTTGAATTCTTACGTTTTTTTAATTGGTACTGTAATTTAAAAAAAAAAAATTAATTACAGTATTCCTAAAGCTGTAATGACGTCAGAAAAATGTTTTTTTATTAAAAAATATAAACATAATTTTTTTTATAAATGTCTTCTTATCATGTAATTCTAATGACGTCATAAAAGTTTAACTTCAAACTCTCTAATTAATTTAATAGTTTAAATCCATTTCAAGCTTTAAATTCCTTATACTGCATTGTACAGTTTGCAGCAAACGTATGAAACAGGTTTCAATTAATGAAACAGGTTTAAATCAATGAAACAGGTTTAAATCAATGAGACAAGTTTAAATCAATGAAACAGGTTTAAATCAATGAAACAGGTTTAAATCAATGAAACATGTTTAAATCAATGAAACAGGTTTAAATCAATGAAACAGGTTTAAATCAATGAAACAGGTTTAAAACAAATTCCACATATTGGTGTAATCTTTTCTCGCCAGTAAAGCCCACTTTTTGAAAATAAAAGCAACGGTTTTTATTACAAAAAATTAAGAAAGTGACGACACATTGTCGCAAGTTTTCAGTGGCTAAAACCAAGTTTCTGCAAGTGTTTCAATCAAAAGATGCTTGGCCGAATTGGTTTCACAAAACCTGCTTCGCGATGGAGACATAGTATAGTATAGTCACGATAACAAGTATAACTGTATAACGAGTATAACTGAATAACAAGTATTACTGTAATGCAGCGTACCAAAAAAAAAATTAAAAGCCTAAATTCTCCAAATAAATAAAACAAATTAAAATGTCATTAATTTAAGTAACTTAATTAAAGCTTCATCGATCGAAATCGAAAGCAAAAAAATATTTTTACTTTTACTCGTATTAAAAAATATTACTTTTCCAGATGTGTGCGTGTTGTTGATTTGGTTCTGTAGGCGGAGTTTTGTTTGGCATCCCTTCTTATTGCGGAAAACAAATTATAGTAAATAAAATTAAAAAAATGGCGAAAAAAAATTATAATAAAAAAAATTATAATGGAAAGCGTTGCGGAAAATACAATAAAATTATCGATACCGAGCCTATTCTTTTCTTTAAGGATGGGACTGAAAAAAATCAAATCAAGCAATACAGCGAAATCCAATAACCGCATTCATTTATGTCTTACATGACGCAAATACTCTCTAGAATCGAGTCTAGATAACAGCGACAATAATTTTCAAATAAAAAGAAAAATTGGCATCACTTAAAAAAATAATGTCGCTAAATTTAAAAAATAGAGAATGAATATTATTGCTAAAGATCTTTCCATCAACAACGGAAAATGGGTCAAAAAAATAGCAAAACTTGAAATTTGAGAATAAAAAAATTATTTTTTCCCCAATTATTGTTTAAAATCAATTTCGAAAACAAAATTAATTTTTTTTTTCAAAAACATTTTTCAATGTGGTTTACCTGTGGTAACTCAAATAATAATTTAATCAAAATTATGTAAATAAAAAATCATCAAAATTCTTATCTACCTCGTATATTATTACAGATTCTTAGAAGATTTATTGATTGTTTTTTTTATTTTTTTTTTTTTAAATTTAATGGTATCTAATACAGTATTGCAAATATTTTCACAAAAGTCTTCTAAATTTCTTTGCCGATATGGCCAATTTTAACAATATTAAAAGAAATTACATATGATTGCCACGAGGTTCTCGAAAAATGCCTGACCGACCATATTCAACTTTGCAGTCAAAAAAAATAATATTTAACTTGAAATAGTCTCTTAATACCAAAAAAAATACGTTTTCTCACCTTGAATTTTAAATAAGAAATATGTGTGTTATTACGGCAAAAAACTAAAACAGTTAATGTGTTTTACTCTTTAAGAATATGGAGCAATTTGGCGCAATTCCTATTCTCGCGACGAAATAAAGCAGTTAACCGTTTTATTTCTAATTTAAATGACGCGAAGAATGAGCGTGACGTAGTGGGGTAAAAACGGAAGTGAGGAGGAGGAGGAGGGGTGCTCCTAAGAATAGAAAGGAGAAAAAAAAGAGGAGAAGTGGGAGATGGGTGGGGAGAAAATCGATTTTCGTTCAAAACCAAATTTGCATTCCATTCCAATTCCGTGTTGGTATTTCCAGACGTGTAGTAGATGCGCGTGTGCGTGCGCGCGGGGCTCGATAGTTAAGAGCACTCGCGCTGAGAACGGCAGATGGCGCTCTCCTCCCCCGCCATTTCGCTTTTTCCTCTCGTCGGGAGAAGAATAATAATAAAATTCGAAAAAGAAAAAAAAAAATTAAATAAAGCTTCGACGTAGATTTGGTTAAACCGCAAACTATTAATTAGCTCCAAATTCTCCATCGAAATTTAATTGGGATTAACGTCTCGCTCGATCGATATCTTTCTCGTCGGCGCTGCCATTCCCACTCCTATCCATAGATCTGACATAGGGAAAACGGTACGTGCCGAACGCCATGTCGTTCTCAAGTATCGATAATTATTTAATTGGCGAAGAAAAGCAAAAGATTTTAATTGAGGATTTTCCTCCAATCTTTTTTTAAACGGGAACATTGATCAATTGCACCAAATCTTCAATCAATAAAAATACAACTTACAAGATTGGAAAGAATGAGGGAAAGGGGACTGAGTACTACAGTAGGTGTGCAAAATGGTAATTCGTTTTCACCAGCAAAAAATCTAGTTTTATTTACATTTCGTCTTTCTCTGATCTTAACTTTTTATACCTTTTTATGGAACGTATTACGTTTTAAATTCTTTGTACGCGGAATTTTCAAATAAAATTTTGAGTGAATAACTTTGATTCAAATTTCCATTGGCAATTTACATTATTCGTATTACAGTGCAGCCCCGTTATAACGCGGGTGTTGGGGGACAGGCAATAGGCCGCGTTATAACGAATCCGCGTTATAACGAAAAAATCGTTCATGGTGGTTTGGCGCACGCGGGGACATGGTTGTACCCGCGATATATACGATTCCGCGGTATAACGAGGCGCGTTATAACGGGGTTTCAACGTGGGTATCACGTCCTTGGATAAAACGTTACCTCGGATGCAACATCATTTGTCGTGACCCCCGTCGCAAACGTAATAATTATTAACCTTTGAAAAAAACCATTTAGCATCACGAAAAAACCATCTTGCATCACGAAAAAACGTTAACCTCGGCTTTAGCGTCAAAAAATAAAAATGCAGGTGTATTACATTTTCTTTTCTTTTTTTGTAAAAAATTGAAACAAATTAAATGACTGCAAATTTTAAATTGTCGCGAAATACCATGAACAAAATTTAACTGTAAATTGCATAGCGTGAAGATAGCTATTTTCAATTTTTGTTTCTTCAAAAAAACTTTTAAAAATACTGTATGTAAAAATATCTAGAATTTTTTTTGTTTTTGACAGCTCGTTAATCAAAAATGAAACAACTGTTGCAAATCTTATCATTATATCGGAAGAAAGTCAAATACACCGAAGAAAGAAAAAAAAACTAAAGTTCTGATAATCATATTATAGATAATCATATGATAAAACTAGTCGAGCACACTGCTTTCGCAACCAATATTATAGGTGCGAACGCGTGCTTGAGCAGTTTTATGGTTCAGCTTAAGCGGAAACTATTCCTTTCCTTTGAAATTCAGCGCGAAATCTGTCGCCAACCGCCCCTTAACGACCCCCGAAAGACCCCTTAAGTCGCACGTATGAAGAAATAAGACGTAAAAGATTGTAAAACCAAAATAATTAATGGAATATTTTCGCTTGAATGCGCAGATGAATTAGTAAATCTTAGTGGTGTTAAGTGAAGTGATTTTCTAACGAGCGGAGTTGGTATGGTTTGACAAATTTAAGGGGCAGCAAAAGCTTTTCGCTACACCGATCGTTTTGCAACATCAGCTAATTCAATTCCGATTATTTTGGGCTACGGTTAAACACACCATACACGTCTTTTCTTACTGAAAAAGCTTATTCCGCACAATATTTTCTCCTTTTATATTCAAATTTTAAGTTACGTTTGCGCCGTAACAAAAACGAAACGGTGAAAAAAATGATAAAATCTATATATCTATATTAAAAAATTATATAATTTACCCCCAAATGTGTGTGTTCTTTAAGTTCGTAACAAAACTTTGCCCAACGTAAATCAAGGTAAGTAGAGTCATTCGATTTTCGTGAAAGTTGTAAATCTGTTAGCGTCATCAAATCCTTCGAAAATAAAATTGCAACTGATGAGTTTAGCAGCAAGCTGTGCGCCTGCAGAGTACAAAAAAGCAAATTTGTAAGCTGCGATTACGTCATCGTCCAAGATGTCAGTCAAAATGTGTTTAGGTGTAAAAGTTTTATTAGAAAATGTCACATTTCAACATACATCGTGGACAAGGATGACGTCACCGGTCACTGTCAACAAATGACTCGTTATTGGCCTCCAGCCAGCAGATAGCTTTAAAGTTCTTCAACTACCAAACAATATAATAAAAATATTTAAACCGCAAATCACGACAACCACTCACAATATTACTAAAATGCTGCTAATATAATGCGTAAACATAATACACTGTAATAGCAATAAAAATCCTTTTTATCGTTTAAAATTCTTAAGGGTTTAATTTTTTAGTCTAAAAACCTTAACATTTTAACTTGTAAATATGCCTCTCATTTAATACTACGACTAACATAATAGTAATTATAAATATACATGCGCTGCATTATCTTTTTTCTTACGGTTTTCGCTTTCTGGGTATAATAATTGACTTGAGTTGTGATTAATAGGCTATTGAAGTCTTCTTCTGTCGATTTCTTTTCGCAACTACAGCTCATGAATAAAGCGGAAGGAGGGATAGGAAGAGAAGGGGAGAGAGAATCCGAGCCTTGTAAAAGGTGATATTTCAGTGCTGGAATTGGATGAGTGAGACCTATTTGTATGGTGGAGACAGAATGAAAACGATTTCTTCTCTTCTCCATCCAACTGCAATTTACGGCTATGGACCCGCAAAAAGAAAAGAGAAAGAAGGAGAAGAAGAAAGAAAGAAAAAAAATAGATACACCTCGTTACGTCACAGCCTGCGTACCGGATGACGTTTTCATGCGCATAAAAGTGTATAGAAAGTTACGAGACCTCGTTTGACCATAAATTGTGTCTGACATGAGGCGGGAAAATAAAGAACACATCTATAATAATATATTTTCATAAGTGATATCATCTGTTTCGTATTTAAAAAGAAGAGCCAAATAGGCGACTGGGGGCGCTTGGTCCGACGATACGAGTAAGTAGTGGATGGCAAAGCAAATTCCGTCGAGACAAATTCTCAACCAACGTAAACGCTAAACGTAAAGATAAGTTTGGCGATACATAAACAACGTTAACGTCGTCAAATCTGAAAAAGCCAATCGACAGCGCGCCGCGGAACGGCTATTTTTAGGTAAACATCTGCTAAGTAGCAGAGGAAATAAAAGCCTAAAATAAGCGCTAAAGGTCAACTTCCCGTACAAACAAATTATGTAAACAAAACGCTTAAATCAACCGTTAACTTTTACTTATCATTTTCCATGTAAATAAACGAGAATTGCACAAATCTGCACTAAATAAATAAATATCTTCTTTTTTTTTTTGAATACCGGTACAGTATTAGCTTTCATTTGCAGAGCGGATTTTTTTGTTAGATAAATAACTTTGCTTTCGTTTCCATATAGTAAATAGTCGTAATTAATTAAATACTAATAAAAGGAATAATCTTCTTTAAATAACAAATACAGTAGTAAACTTTAATCATTCAAAGTAATTGGTTTGTTCGATTCAAATAAAGAGTTTACGGCTAAGCTTTTTCGCTCGTTCTTATGTTTCACTCCATTTCTTATGACGTCATTTGAATTGTAGGTAAGTTAATAAAGTTATGTAATACGAAGTAGAGTTAAGCCACAGAACCAGAAAAACTCGCTATTGACCAGCGAAATCTTATTAAAATCTACAATATTACACACTATGTTAAAATTTATTTAATTAACTGTATCTTCTGAAAATGCTTGCAGTAGGATTTGGTTAAAACAACATTACAGAGATGGCTTAATTTATGACGTTATATCCGAGTAACGTTACAGCCAATTAACCTAGAATCCGTGCATTTGTGATCAAGTAGTATTGACGGAACTGCAATAGTACGGCTTTTATATGCAATTATTATACGTTCATGCTGTACATAAAAATCAATATATAAATAAAGGTTAGTATAGGTATCCATTTATACTAACCTTTATTTATACTGTATATTGATTTTTATTTTTAGATACCGGTACAGTACTTAATTTATGAAACAAATCTTTATATTAAATAGAAAATTTATTTTTATAATGCCGGTATTATTATTACATTATTTTTTTGCTTTAGTTTTGTTATTATCGGTAACTGGTTTTATATTTAGAAATTCTAATCAAAGACGGAATCTAATAATTCAAGAAAAGGAAGAAATTCAGAGTAAATTATAGCGTACGTGTAAATCTTTGTAACTTATGGTTAAAAAAAAAATAAATGAATTTCCTAGTAAATCGATTTCGATACACCATAACAATGACCATCATTTTAACGACATTTCGAATTTTCTAAAAAAAAAAAAATAAAGTATGAAGAAAAATGATCACCACATGGTAAAAAAAATAAATTTTTATATTAAAAAATAAATTATCACGAGAGAAAGAATGTTCCTCAAAAAGGATTCCGTAACAAAATGTGTAACAGACAAATTGATTTCTTCCTAACTTCGTTCGTTACGTGGCGGTTTTACTAATCTGAGAAAGATGGACTTTTAATTGAAATACCAGATAACAATATAGTTAAGAGATTAGTTGTAATTATTACGAAGAGAGATATGTGACGTCTAATTGCGCCACATTCTCTCAAATCACTCCGCAATATCCTCGTTATGACAATAAACCTAAACGGAGGTTCGCCGATAAAAGTGCACCAATTCAACCTCGAGGCTTTTTACTAATTTAATGATTAAACTTGTTAGCAACTTACATCAAACTAATCTGAAATATTTATCTAACGCTGGCAACAACTTAAAATGCTCATTTCAAAAACGACAAACAAGAAATCAACTTTACCCAGACTTTTTCGCTTTCACTTTTCGTGCTTTGAAATTATAAAGCGAAATTATCTCCAAATTTGCATTTATCTAATAGTCTGTGCACATTAATGCAATCTATATATAAAAAAATAATCATCAAGACTAGTTTACATAATTTTCGTAAATATTTTCGACTCGGCCTGGCAATTCTTTCAGTTTGAATGTCATTAAGCCCATATATCTAAAGTAGTAAAATTTTGGGGCATTTTGAAAAACCCCTTTGCCTACAAAAATATAGTACCTGGTTCCACTTCTAGGGTTCCAGAACTGTTACTAACAGTAGGAGAGAGGCCTCCTTAACTTCCCTTAAGTAAGAAACTTCAGTCGGCATCAGCTTTAATTAATTTGAAACTTTGAAATACACTAAATACAAAGTTTTATTAAAACAGTCCCATTAATTTGATGCCACACAGTGTGCAAACAGCTTAAAATAAACTTAAATGGTTTTAGGAAATAAATTTAATATGAAAAGTTAACACATTATCCCAGTCTGCTTTATCCAAGATAAAACCTGGTTCAATTGCGTCGAGTAAACATTAAACATTAAGCACTTGCGACTTTTCACTTTAAGCTTTTTCTTAAGAAATTTTTTTTTTTTTTTTTTTGATTTTAAATAGGAAAAGTAGTTATTATCTCATGTTCTAATCCATTCTAAATAAGAGCTCTTTTATTTAATTTTAAAAAATATAATAATTTTTTTTTTTACGATACTGTATATATTTTTTCTCTAAAGTGAAAATAAAATTATGATTAATTTGCTTCACATCCGATTTAGAATCGATAAACTTTAATAAAAAAAACATTTTTTTTAATCGTCTCGAAAACCTTCAAAAATTCCGTCAGGAAATTAACATTCAATTTATAAAGTTTCCACGGCGGTGGCGCCATCACACGACGCAACAACTTAATAACTATTCAATTTTTTTCTCTCTTTCTCGCTCCCTATCCTTCACTTTCTCGTTCACTCTTCAAATTTTTTTGATTGAATTTGAATGCGCGGCAATTGTCTAGTCTTTGAATGTCTGCCAGATGAAAATTAA
The DNA here is from genome assembly GCA_034692225.1 of Polydesmus complanatus. NCBI lineage: Eukaryota > Metazoa > Arthropoda > Diplopoda > Polydesmida > Polydesmidae > Polydesmus > Polydesmus complanatus. The sequence continues at coordinate 14,703 of JAQGAZ010002588.1, forward strand.
AATACACTACACAGTGTTACAAATATTAAATTTTTTTTTTCTTCTTCTTCTTCCCGCCATATCCCTCCCGCTTCATTTACGCCACCCCGAAATCCGACGTTTTATTTCTAATGCCGGTTGTCAAGTTAACTGTCGTCTAAAATGGGTCACGACAAATATGTAATAAAGTGCGTTTCATCGCAACGCAACCTAACGTAACGCGATGACACGAGGTTAGGGGTGCGCAAATTAAAATTTCTTCATCTCTCTCGCTCACCCTATCGTACCCCTATCCTTCATCCACCCCCCCCCCCCCTCCACAACACCTAACTTCTTCTTCATCGCTGGCGCATTCGCCATCTAAGCAATAATAAATGAAGTCGTTAAGTGAATTTAACGCCAAATTGGCATAAAACGCGCGCGTAATTCGAAGGGAGAAAGTTGTCGGGTGGGAGAAGTTGGAAGGGACACGCGGGATCATATAAATACATATACATTTATTAGGCATTAGAAAGTGAGAAAGAAGCGCGAGGAAAAAAAAAAAAAAAATTGGGGATAAAAAAAAAACTGGATAAAAAATAAGGGTATTTAATTCCCCCTCGCACGTCATTAAATTATGTCACGCCTACCACGTCATCTAATTCGCGTCTACCGAGAGATTGATATTTACGGGTGAGAAGATAGAATTCCTACCCCTCTTCCCTCGCTTTGAAACTCATTTTACATAAATTAATAATAATAAAAATCTATGGATTCTTTAATATCGTACGAAAATCGTTTACGCCAAAAGAAAAAAGCTCCCCCAAAAAAACCATTTTCGAAAATTTCAACCTTATAATAATAATTAACTTGCATAAACCGGTAACTCCGCAAAGTTGATAAATTATTACGAAAAAAATCTAAATTTTTATATCCTGATGTTTTTTTAAAAGGTGATATTTGAAAGTTTGTGGTTAAGCTTTTTTGCTCCTTTTTATACTTAACTCCACTTCTTATGACGTATGACGTAAGAACCTAGAATTTTTACGTTTATTAGTACTGCACCATAAATCGAAAGCAATTTTTTAAAACTTCTTTTTTAAATTTATTTAAACGTACCGTAAAAAATAAAAGTGTATGTGATCATTAAATGTAGTTTCCAGAAGGCTAAATAGTCTATCAAGAAAATTACAGGAAACCTTAGACGAGACTCTTTGTTTAGATATTTAGGCGTAAAAGAGCCGCATAGTGCTGAGGCCGAACTTGGTCTTTACATTTAATCAGAAACATAAATCTCTGCATTTCAATTATTATTATAACACTCTTGACTAAATAATTGCTCCAAGGAAAGAAATTCATACGGGAAAGTAGATTGAATGCTCAAAAAAGATGAGATAATTTTAAAGTGAATGCATGCATATTCATGTAACGACATCTAATAAACAAGTTTTAAAACAGGAAGTTATGTTGAGAGAATAATTTCATATCAAACTTTTTGATCGAAGCTCGTCTTCTAGAAATGAATGCTTTTTATAAAATACACAATCATTTTTTTAAATGAAACTTTGATTTCTTATTGTAAATTCAAATTGAAAAACTTGCAGCACTTTTACAAAAAAAAGTCGTTTTATAAGATTCTTTTTCAACTTTTATTTGTTTTCCCAACTTATTTTCAATATACATACAACATGTTTCATTTATTGCTCACGGGAATTAGTGAAGCTCCCATGTACATTAACTGTGTCGTTTATATAATTTTGGAATTGCTTCACTTGTGCACCAAATTGGGTCAGAAATGCTCTTTAAAAAAAACACTAATAAACGCAGAAAATACCAAACTATTGTACAAATGATTTACTAATATAACGGCAATTTAAATTCTTAAACTTTAATTTTTAACTCAAATTTTAAGAGTTTTTCCTGCACCTCCGTTCAACATACAGGCGGCCCCCTACTTTCGCACACAATTGGTTCCTGAAAATTTGTTGAAAGTCGAATGTGCGAAAGTCGAGGA
>JAQGAZ010002589.1:0-16649 GCA_034692225.1 Polydesmus complanatus
CCACCCCCCCCCCCCCCCCCCCCCCCCCCCCCCCCCTAAAAAAAACCCGGTAAAATTCGTTCATTTTTCGTAAACAAAATTTCTTCTTTTTCCTTAAAAAATTTCTTAATTTTCCTAATAACTTTCCTAAAAAATGTCTTAATTTTTTTTAAAAAAATATTCTAATTTTTCCTAAAAAATTTCTTAAAGAAAACAAAATGTAATTAAAAAGTGACTTAATTTTTTTAAAAAAAAATGCTAATTTTCCTAAACCCCAAAATAATTATTTTGTTAATTTTCCTAAAATATTTTATCAATTTCTCCAAAAACAAACCTATTTAAATTTCCTTAAAAAAATTTCTTCAATATTACCGGGTATTTAATAAAAAAAATAGTAAGAGAGAGGGCGGCGCAAACTGATTAAAATGATGTATCGATCACATTTTCGTCAAGAAGAGTGAAAAATTTGATCACAATAATAATTATGATATTGTTCATTCATCCTCGTCGCTACCAGCACATCTCATTTAATCGCGCTTAAACATGACAGGCGATTAGGATGTATCCATCCATACTCCAAACAGATTAATAATGAAAAAATAAAATAAAAAACCGACGCGGGGTTTGAAAATAACTCGCGCAAATTTTGATCTATCCAAAATGCCGTTTTAAGTAAAATCTTGCTGGTGGAAATTTAATCTCGTTTAAATTTGGTTTTAAACGTGTGTCTTATTTGGTGCGGCGTTTCGCAGAAAAATTTATTTCAAATATTATTGTTAGTTTAACGGGTAAACATGGTCTAAGCGCACGCTGTTGCATAATAAATACTCTTTTCTTTTTAAGTGTTCTAAAAATATAATGTTTTAAAGTTTACGTTTTATGCTGATGGATTTGGATGCAGCGCAAAGCGATTAGAATAGAAAATCAATTTGAATGAATGAATGAATGAAGAGGTGTCGAGGGAGATGCCATCATCCACTTCCTTTACATCGCCGCTCCTCCTTAATAATAATTATCTATTCAATTGGAACAAAAAACCGTCTTAAATTTAATGCCAGCCTTTCTGAATGGGTTTTCAGCGTGGAAACCGCGAATGCAAGCTACATTTTTAACTCTGGCAAATTCTAAGGGCAAAATACATTGCGCAGTCATCTCCCTCCCCCTGAATAAGAAAGGCCCTATCTAAAAACTTGCTGAATTTGTAAGTTTCAGCAGTCGTCACCCGAACCAAAAAGTTAGTCCAGAAAAAAAAAAAATAATAAAACTGAAAGCATTGAATTTTATTACATGTTGATAAATAAACAATTGAAGCGTCCATCAAAAAATGTCAACGCAAGGGCAAAAAGGTTATAGCCAGACAAAATCAATGACAAGGGCGATCTATTGATGTAATTTATTTTTTTTTTTTTCGTATTTATATTTCGTTGATACTAGCTTTATAAAAGTTGATTTATTATTCTTCATTTTTAACGAACGAGATTAAAAATCAAATAAAACTCTTTTTTATTTTTTGCTAATTTTCCTTAACTAGAAAAACGTTTTAAGCAAACAGGATTAAAATGAAACCGCTTTTTGGAACAAGATAAAAACTTAAACCAGTTTAAGGAAACGATATTCCACAATCAAAATTAAATTTTCAAAATCACGATTGAAATTTCTCAATCCAGATTAAAATTTCTAAAATTAAGATTAAAACTTCACAACCAAAAATCAAATTTAAAAAAAAAAAAGATTAAAATAAAACAATTTTTTGGATCAAGATAAAAACTTAAAACTTGTTTTAAGAAGAAGTTGGGTACAGATCCATACATTAATTTGGATATTAACTCCCATTCCGCTAATAATTTTCACATTCACGTACTGGAAAAGACACAATGTAAGCAATTATTATTTTCCAACGTGCAGTATTCCACGTTTCAATACGTGAATGAGTGATATTTGCGCGCAAAAATTTCGTTTGCATAAAGCAGGGACAACATTTTAAATTTTGGATCTGCCTTTGTTTTTGCACCTAATGGGATCAAAAAATATTCTCTTTTAAGGGGATGGTAAATATAGCAAACGCCAAATTATTGTGCAGGTGGTTTATTAATAATAATAATGCAAGTGCAAAACAAACTAAACTCAAATTTTTATCTTTTATTTTAGGAATCTCTCCATCTGAATTAATTTTGATAACATAAAAATTTGTAAAATTTTGCACCTGTCGATAGATGACAGGTTAATCCGTAAAGTACATTATTTTACTCAAAAAATGATAAGGCAAGAGTTATCCGCTTATTGCTGCAAACCCTTCCTCAATTATTATTATGTGCGCCAGCCAGCGAGTATTTTTCGGTACGGCTTCGGGTTTTAAATTCAAACGCTGCGGCGATATAAAAACAACGAAACAAAAGCCATAACGTCGTCTGATATTTCGTTCAATATTTTTGTTTAGCTTCACTCGACTAAAATGTTAAAACGAGATTTTGAATAAACCTCCTACATGTTTGTTTAATTAACGCTTGTGTCGTTAGAAAACACAACTTTAATATTTAAAATTTTCGCTATATCAATCATAATTATTACATAAGCAATGTTTGAACTAAAAATTTCGTCAAACTAATGGATGAAATATTTACACACTCGGTGCTCGCCTTACGAAAGAAACTGGGTAAACATCGAAGAAACGTCTTCCGCGCTATCGCTCTTCTATAGAGGAAAAATACCTTAACCATAAATAAATATTTACTAGAAAATAATAAAAAAAAAAGGCATTCTTTGATTAGTTAAATCAAATTTTAATTGACTAATTAAATAGCTTTTATTTATCTACCGCATTAAAATTAATGATAATTACGAAATTACAAAGCGCTATTTAGTCGATTGTAAACATTTAATGTATGCCTACTGAATATAATATTATGATGAATGCATTACTGTAATATCATGAATCCTGATTTAAAAAAATAAATATTAATATTAAAAAATTGCGTGTTTTTTTTTTAATATAGATTTCACGTTATTTAATTAAAATTGTACGTATCCAAATTTCAAAGTTTAGTAATTTTTCCTTTCGCAGCTGCTGAAGTTCTAAATCTAGATTTAAACTTAAGGTTTGGTGAAGGGAAAAAAATAAGATTTGCTCAAAGCGAGATTAAAATTTCACAATCAAGGATAATTTTTTTTTAGAAACGAGATTAAAATAAAACCACATTTTTGTAAGTAGGCTAGATAAAAAGTTAAAACTAGTTTAAGAAAAAAGATATTTCACAAACCAGATTAAAATTTCACAAACAAGATTAAAATTTCACAATCAAGGTTGAGATTTTACGATCTAGATTGAGATTTCACAATAAAGATTAAAATTCCATAATCAAGATTAAGATTTTGAAATTAAAATTGAGATTTTGCAATCAAGATTGAGATTTAACAACTAAGATTTAGATTTTACAATTAAGATTAAGATTTCTCAATCAAGATTAAAAATTGCCAATAAATATTAAAAATTCCCAATAAATATTAAAAAGCCCAATAAATTTTAAAAATTTACAATCAAGATTCGAATTTTACAAACAAAATAAAATGTTCAAAATCAAGAAAAAAATAAATCGACTTTTCCAAACAAGATATAAACTTAAACTAGTTTAAGGAAAAGATATACCTAATTTGCAGAAAGCCACAAGACTATTTCTTTTCTAAATTTATCTACTTTATTCTTTTAATCCCGGTTTTTGAATCCACGATATTGTAACCAGTCGTCGCGTCGTAACAAACAATAAAACTGAAGGTCGCTTTTAAACGAGATTTACATAATATAACTAGATCTTCTACTTGAATTTCCGCACCGCTAAAGCTAGTTTCGTATGCGCAGTCGAGCGTTTAAATATTAATTTTTGATGGAGTGTATCTTTCACGGTCACTCTTTACTTTCACTCGTGACACAGTGAAGAGGAGAAGGAGCTCGTCACGTGACTAGGTCAGACCGTAACTTGCGTTAACGAACGACGAGAGTGTCAAGAGAAATATTTGAGCTGTTAGAAATTACGAGCTTTTTATTAAGCCGAAAAGTTGGCAAAGAAGAAATTTTTTCGTCTTTTTTTTTTATGTGAAAGAAAAGTGAAAAATTGTCTCATCGATCTGTCGTGTGTGACGTCACGCGGATCGATGAGATAAGAGATGAAGAGAAAAGAAGAGAAGTAGTGGGTGGCTGAGAATGTGGGAGGAGCCAGACGGCGAGAAGTGGGTGAATGGGTGAGAAAAAGTAAAATCATTTTGAATGTTTTATCTAGAAAATAGAAATGTTTTTTTTTTCTCTCCCCACTTCGTTCCCTGTCCAAAACGTTATGACCGCTCTCGTACGCTTCGTACTAAGCTGGAGGTCGTAATATAATGGCCGAGAAGACTCGGTTTTTCTTTAATTTCCCTGTTGAATTCCAAAAAGATTTGGCTAAAGCCGAAGACTTTTTATCTTTAAGTAGCAATGAAATTTCATTAGAAACAAACCTCCCAATACTTTTCATTTTTTTTGTCATCTTTGCATTTTATTAATAAAAATGCAAAAATATAATACTGTAATAAGATCGACGTTACCGCAAGGCATTTAATTTCAACAAACGCTAAGTTACTTTGAACGTAAATTATTAATAAAAAAAGAAAATAATCTTTTGTAAAATGAACGTAACTGAACTCAAGTAAAACCATACTGACAGTACGAACTTCGATACAACGAAATATTGTACATGACATGTATAGGAATTTTACCTTAAGAGTGTTTTTTCCTATAACTAATTTTTCGAATAATAAAAAAAATTCTTAGTTTCTCTTAACTTTGTTATACAGAAATAAATGTATTATTGAACGCCAAATTCTGAACTCAAAAAATTGATTACTGTAACTCTAAATCAATCACTAAGCTCTAAAAATGTAGGGCGGACATACGGGGTGTATTTCTAAATCCGCCCCTGAATAAATGTAGGTGCCACATGTAGCTTCATCAGCGATATTATTTTATAGATTTGTACACATCACTCGAGCACTGCTGACGTCATAAGTGTGGGATCAAAAAGCGTCGTCAAATGCTTTTTATTATTTTTTTTTTTACCATTATGAGAGCGAATTTTAACGAGCTTTATAAATCACGTGTAAAGGCAAACGTGTTGCTCAATTCTATGTCAACAAATCCGTATCGATAGACGAAGATGCACGCCGAGTAAACACTAATATTAGTACAATTTTCTTTATTATTTACTCGTTGTAATAAATGTATGAATTTCTTTTGAGTATTCAATGTGCAAATAAATCGCTTTGGAAATGATAGAAAGAGAGTAGGCCTACATGTCTAGGTACGGTATGATTTTTATAGCCTTTAATAAACTTATCGTAAACATACTGAAATTGAATGTGAGTTGAGAACTTGTTATAATTTCGGATTTAATATAAGTCAATTAATTAAGGGTAAAACTAAAAGCGATTTCAAAAGCTCAATTAAGAAGATTTAAAAAAAAAATGTAATTACACTGTACAATCAAAATCAGGACATGTACGAGAAATTGAAATCAAGCGCAAAAACGTAATTCAAATCAGCATCAAAAATGTAATTAAAATCAAAATTAGAAAATGTACTTTCAATTAAATTAAAAGAAAAAATTAATTACGATAAATTTAAAAGCAAAAAAAAAAAATTAATTACCGGTAATTAAATTTAAAATCAAAAAAAAAAAATTAATTAAATTTAAAATCAAAAATTTAATTAAAATGTTAAGAATTTATGTGATCAGAATTATAATGAAACCTTTCTATAAAACATAATTAAAAAATCCTTCATAAACAACTTAAAAATAAATAATTGTGTAGGCCTATCGTATAAAATTTAAAAAAAATATTTTTGTTTAAAATTTAAGTAAAAAAATTGTGCATACAATTGAAATAAATAGTTAGGCGTAAAATTTGAAATGAAAAATTGTGCTTAAAACTGAATTGGCAAGCTGTGAATAAGATTGAAATCAAAAACAGTGCACACAATTTGAAATGGAAAACGGTGTATAAAATTGAAATAAAAACTCAATAATTCATAAAAAATCGTAATTATTTTTCAAATTAAAAAAAAAAACAAAAAAACAAAAAAAAAAATAGATCATTATTTTTTAGACTTTAATAATTCCACATTTTCTTTTTATTATTATTATCACAGTGTTAACTTTCATCTGTCATTAAAAATCAACTTCCACCCGCAAAGATAACAAAAGATTAAAAAAAACTAAACGTAAACTCATCAATTACTGTAATTCGCGACGAAAAGAAATTTTTAATACCATATTGTAACTTTAATGCCATCGCTATTGAACTCGCATTTACTTGAGAGGCAATAATTATTGTACTTAATTACGGCGCTATTTTAACCCGCAAAGTTGATTTAACAAACCCAAATATACGTCTAATAAAGCTTTGCTGACTCGTCACCTTCGTTTATGTAATATACGCGCCGTCACCGCTCGCGTCACGCCACCTAATGACGATGGAAACGACCGTGAACTAAAATCTAATACAATTAAACTTCAATTTTAATTCAATCACAACAAAAAAAACGACGTATGTAAAAGTTAAATGAGGGGGAAAAGAATGACAATGATGGTACATGTACTGCATTAAGCGATGATGCACCCGCGGTTGTTGCCAAGAGGGAAAATAAAAATCACGTGAACGCCGAATGCCACACACACCCTGTATCGAGTATCGAGAGTTTAAAGAGCGAAGAGTGGGCCCCACGCTGTCTCTTCCGAATAAACAACATTCGAACACAGACATTTTCCACGCCTTTTCAAACTTTTTTTTTTTTTTTGAAAAGCGTTTTTTTACAAAATCCACTTCACTTTTATTAGAAATGCACACTCGACCTTTCGTCTACGCGAATTCGACGAACGCGGCATACTCTTTTGATATTATAATAATATTATTGATTTCTTTTTCTTCCTTTTGCGAGAATTCACTTGTTTATCATTAAAAACTTGCATTTTTCTTTAAATGGAATATTGTTAATAACATGATTATTAATCATTTTCTTTTACTATTATAACCTTATACCGGAATAGATCAGTGTACGGGTTTAGTTTACTACTGAAAAAAATCAGCTCTAAGTTCCAACAACTAATTTCATTAATAATAATTGGAAATGTTCGGTTTTCATAATGAGTCTAATGACCAATTCAATGCTGAGATAGATCTTCCAAAATCACATCCAACAAATTCTATCGTTGATAATTCATCCAAAGCTGTGTGTACAATATGCGGGTAACAACTGCATTGACTATTTCAAAGGGGGGAAAAAAATCACATAAAAGAATTGATGGGGAAATTTGCAGCGTTTTTATTATCGTTTTGAGAATGGAATGAGTGCTTTGCAATTCACTAATGGTGCTCAAATACAATGATTGCAACATTGTCACTTGTTGCTACATTGATGGTTTAATATTAAGATTTTTTTTTTTTATTAAATGGCGCAACTTTTAAATTTTTAACTTATCTGGATTATTTTTAAGTTATACGGTAACATTGCGGACACCCGGTATTACGGTTGGTTTAGATTTTCAGTTTAAATATAGAATCGCTTTAAAAAGATTATAGAAACAGAATACAATAATATTTTCTGTTCGCCTGTCAATATTGATGCCAATCAATAATATCGTTTGGCAAATAATGCGAAATCCTCATGCCAATAAAACGTTGAAAGATATCCAAAACCACCGTAGTTGAGGTTATTTATCTTTGATATTTTTTGCTCAACCAATCAATTTTTTTTTTTTTTTTTACCACAAACAAATCTTAAAGTCTACGTCGTAAAAAAATATATCAGAAATATTTTTCTTCTTAAAAAAGTTTAGTATAATAACTAAAACTAATAATAATAATAATAAAAACAAATTATTTTTTTTATAATAATTTTAAAAAAACGTGTTTTCATTTTCCTAAATAATTGTTAATTTTTTTTTTGAAAAATATAAATATTTTTAATTTTCCAAAAAAATATTTCTTAATTCTCCTAAAAATATTCTTAAAAAAATACAGTATTCCTTAAAAAAATTTAATTTGCGTACATCAATAAATATTTTGCATGAGATAAGCGCAAAAAAATTAATCAAAATTTTTCAATTTTGCACCACGCATAGCCTACACATTAAATTTTGTTAAGTTCTAACACACCCGGTAACCGGTCAATCGAAATTGACATTAAATAGTGACCTCCAACTATCTCTCTACCACCTTCCCCTCCCCTCCCACACCCTTCACATCACTCACTCCTCATTTTATACCATCGTTTTTAATTAATTCGACACGAAGATTCAGCATTCAGCTCCTCCCGCACCTACCGTACGTTCGGTGCAATCAAATCGATGACGGGCAACGTGTGTTGTGTAGCGGGGGGGAGAAAGTGGAGTTGGGCGGAGTCAGCACTTACCAAGATATCGATTTCGATGTGGAGATGAAGAGTGTGCCGAAGGGGGTGGGTGTCGAGCTGGGTGGGTGAGGAAAATATCGCGAAGGTGAAGAGGAACAATCATCGAATTTCTATTGACAGTCGTAAATTTACGCTGACTGCTCCTTTCTTTCACTTTCTCGTCCTCTAAAAATGAATAAGAGTCGTGGAATGAAATAAAGAGCGATAGAATAAAAAGCAAAGAATGAAATTGAATGGGGAAACAGCGTTTTCGGGGGGGAGTGTGTTCAGATAATCGGTGTGCACTTCACCTTTGCTTCCCAAATATACAGCGCACACCGACTTTTCGAACACTCGTGTATTACGATCAATTTGTCGCTGCTTACATCACACGTCGAGTGCCAAATCGATGGAGTTAAGACTCCATTTCTGTTTAATATAACCCCTCCCCATCCCCCCAATCCCCTCTACCCTTTTATTAAACTGTTATCAAAATGGACTTCCGGTGTCCGACATTCAACGATTAAATCTGTGAAGTAATTCGTTTCCTCCTCTCGTTCTCTTTCATCATTCATTGATCGCGTAGTACTTGTACAGTGTACACAACTAAAATCTAATCGAACGCAATTAGAGAGCTGCTCTCGCTTAACCAAAAACGATAAAAGTTAATCGTTAAATAAAAGTTAAGTGCGCATGCGCTGGTTTGTCCACCTGTATCGCATTTCAAACTCGCACTGTCTGGCAACTATATTGGATGTTTGGGTCATAACTCTCGAATATTTAATTATTGAACCAAATAACGGAAGTAATAACTGCATGGAGCAATAGAGAATTATTGCCTGACAACACTGCGATATAATACCTATTCCCCCAGCACCAACAAGGAAACTAATGTTAAGTATTGAAAATCGATACGTTCCGCGATATCATTTTTTTTTTATTAAAAAATAAAAAAATTCCAAATTTAAAATAACAAAATATTTACCATTAATAATAAAGCATTAATTTTAACTGCTTAATTAACTACCGTACTAGTAAAATAGACTTTATTTGAATACAAAAAAATTTGCATTTTTTCCCCCATGTATAACAGCGAGAAAATCGCAACTGACAAATTTTAAAATGTTCTAAAAGGGTTCTAGAACTGTTACTAGAGTAGAAGAAACATCTCCTTTGGTAACAGTGAGTAACTTCTCTATGCGTCTACATGTACTTTAAAGGTGCTAGCATCGATTTCAACCTCTATAAACAATACAAAGTATTACTGTATTAAAACAGTCCCATTACTTTTATGTCACACCGTGTATTCACGGTATGTACGAGCAACGTAACAGAAATTGTACGCTATACATGGCTGAAACATCTCCGAACTTTTTATTCAATTTTAACATTAATTTTGAACAAGTTTTTTCTCTGGCTTTAACATTTCCCTATTTACTACTTTTGCTTTCTCAATCGCGCTCTTTCGCTCCATTTTTATCGATTTTCCGCGTTCCGACTGAGATTGGGTAAACAATGTTGTGATTGAAGGTTCCCCTGTAGGGAACTCCGTAAGTGTACCGAGGTCCCGCAACGGAAGCGCCCTAACGAAATGGGCGTGGTTGTCGAGGAAAAAGACACGGATTTACAATTTGGCTTACATTGAGAGCCGCCAACGTAAACGAGAGCGATTTGACTTGTTATTAAAATCGCTTGTAGAAATCAAGCATGCCCCGATCACTTAAAAAAGCACTTTATTGATTAGAAGAAATCTTGTTAGCTAATCGACTAATAAAGAAAGTGTGTACACAAATACGTACCGGTATTTACATGTACAGTGCGGTAATAGAAAAGAGAGAAGAAAAAGAAAAGAAAGAAGATTGAAAGCGAAATTAGTGGTATAACTACATTATTTATCAACGATAATTTATGGTTTACGCTTGTTTTTTCGATGACATTGGCTTTGCAAATATTGATTTTCATAAAATTTGAAAATAATGATTTCAAACGTGTGGTACGCGAGACGTTGGCAGTGGGACCTTCATGAGAACAAAAATTTTAATATTTTTTTTTAGCTATAAAGCTAATTTGCTTCATTCATGTTGTGGCATAAAAGTAATGGGCAAACATGCAAAAGCCCTGGCCGACCAAATGTAGGCTTACATCAAGTTACATGGTTTCACTTTTAAGAGCAGGGTGGGGGGGGGGGGGGTCTTTTTCGGTGAGTACGGTAGCTTTCCCTGGACATCTACTTTAAAAGTGCTATCATTGATTTCAAACTTTGCAGTAAAACCTTTACTAATACACCCTCGTTACTTTGATTGGCACACCGTGTAAAATTGGTTTATTCCAATATTCTTTTTTTTTTTTTGAAATAATTTTAGTTACGCCAATGATTGTACTTTTATTTATTTATTTAGCAATTTTCCCTCATTATCTCAAATAATTTTTTTTTTTTTTTGGAAAAAATCGAAATTGCCTTACCGGTAATGACTTTGAAAGTGAAATCAGTTTTCACAACTTGAATTGAGAAAATCATTTTATTGAGTAAAAAAGCGTAACATTTTACATGTTATGAATGGGGGGAAATTGGTTTCATGTAAATCGACGATGATTTGATGAAAAAAAAAAGTCGATAAATTTGATTTTCGCCATGGTATTTCTCAAGCGAAGTACCCGCGACCCAGTGAAAAAGTGTGATGCCAGATTATCCAATAAATTACAAAAAAAAAAAAAATGTGATTTGATTTTATATTTTTTAAAGTAAATTTAATTAATTTCTTTAAAATAAATATTTTTAATCATGATTTAATCTGATTATTTCCGCAACGTTGCATAACGCCAATTGATGGCGTCAAACGCATCGAATAAAATTAACAAAAATCATTTTGGTGAAACTAATAAAAAGGTTGGGAAGCAATAAGCCCCAAGGTATGCATCGATGACGTCACTCGTCCCCCTTCTGCCATTCGTTCTGAATGGACTGAAAATTGAACTTGAATCGCACTTAAACGACATTAATAATAATAGTGTCAACCCTTCTATCATTCGAGTCACGCGAGATGGCGGCTGCACGCGAAATGACGTCAGGGCTAATCCCGCGCACTCAACTGCGGCAGCCTTTCTCCTTCATTCGGTGCGCTGGACTCGCGCGGAGAGAAAGTTCCCAATCGAATTAATTGGCGACTTCGGGTTCGACTCCTGAATCAGTGATCGGAGTGGGCGGAAGTGGATGGGTGGGAAGAGCTTAGCCGAAGACAGGTCACGTGACATGAAGGTAAGTCTTCCGGGGATTACCCAAACCCCTTATCTCCCAGCATCAATATCCCATTTCTTTTTCTCCGAAATTAAGATAAATTCGAGATAACCCGGGCAATTGTTTTAATGGAGGGTATATCTGACAACACGGCTGATGAGAAAATTACAGCGAGTTATACGAGATAATTCAAAAAAGTTCCAATTTATGAATTTAATAGAGCTATATTTTTCCTCTCTCTCTCTCTCGAGCGAATATTATAATAAGAGTTAGAATGGAATTTATAGCTGATTTTCGAGAGGTCTCTTTAAAACATCGGTATTCATAAACGTTCGCTCAGGAAAGTGCATCTTCAAGTGAATACTTTCTTGTGAGAGTTTTTTCGAGAGGAAGTATACACACTCGAGAATGTCACTTACAAATTTGAGGGTGCTATAACGCATGCGCAGGTAGTCATTTCGAATGTTTTCTGTCAGTCATTTATTTGCCACTGCGGGTAATGTTTGGGTTTCAACATCAAAGAAAAAAAAAATGTTTGCCATTGTGTTTAATACAAAATTAATTTAAAGACTTTTCTACAGTTAAAAACCTTATTTTTTTAAAATAAATTTCATTTTCTCTTGATATTTTACCGTAATTTTTTTTTTCTTTTTTTTTTCATTTTTTAAAAAGAAAAATTCATATTTTACAAAAAGAATTATTTTTAATAAGAGTTTCGCCTTTTTTTCTTAAGAATTAATCAATGGTTCTTTTTTATATACCGGTACTGTATATTGAAGCTCATTAATTGTTTAGAAGAAAAACATGAAAAGAAGCTTAATTAAAAAAAAAAGCATTTTCGATATTAATGTTCATTATTTTTCTTTTACTAATTATTGTTTTTATCCACAAAAAAAAAAAAAAAATGCAATCAAATTAATTTTCATTCACATTTGTACTATAATTATAGAAGCAATTAAGTAAATATTGGTACCTATAATTATCGAAGAAAAAAAATCAAAAACTTAATTAATTCTCTAATTATAACAGTAAATATTACCCAAATATTATCTTATCTATAATAGTACACTGCAGTACTTGTATATCCAATCAATTCGAAAATGTTAAAGGTAAATTGGGGAATATTATTTTCCTACTCGTATTTATTTCTTTTATCTATATACCACTCACGCAACATCAATTGATCCGTTCGCATTCATCTCGTTCGCCGTTCAATCTAATTAATTTGAATCAGGCCCCTCCTGACCAATTTTTCTCTTTCTCTTTCAAAACAGATAATAATTAATCAACGTTGTTTTCCGAAATCGAAACAATGGTCTTGAAAAAAGTCCGCACGCTATCTTAATCTTCAGTTAAAGTATCAAAAGTGGTTTTACCGTAATTTGATGCGCTATCTCGTCCTTCTCTCTACGTTAATTGAATTATTAAAGCGGATGAAAGCAACACTTTTTTTTTATCGTTACAATTAATCAAGCTCTCTTTTTATATCAAACTAAAAAGAGGGTTTAGTCATTACCGTCAATATTGGACTTAACCCGTTCTTCGAATTGAAATTTAACAGGTTTTTTTGATTTTGTTTGAATTTACTTTTGTTATTTTCTCTTGAATTTGCTCCACAAATTTAATTAAATCATTTCCCTAATTTAAGAGCGCCATGTATTGATTCAAGATAAGAGCTTTTAATCTAATATTTTTATTCTCTTGCTTTAATAATTAGAACCATGTCAAAAAAATTTTTTTTTAATTTAATAATAATAATAAAAAAGTAATAATTTAATAAAACTAAAAACTAAACAAAATTCAAAAGAAAGCTGAAAAGAAAATTTGGATGAATTTTTATTATTTAAATAAATAAAAAAAAAAAATAGAAAAATCTGAGTCTTAATTAATTAATTAGAATGCGGTGGTGGATCGTTAATTTCGCGGTTAAGAAAATGTTTTACTTACTGGAAGTAAATTATAAAAAGAGACCAACGTTACGCTATTACGTTTTAATTAAAATTAGTGGGCTAATCCGATTAAATGAATCGGTGGTGACCGGATGTCTTGGAAAATGGCAAGCACACGATTTAGTTCATCAGACCGAAAAATTTCAGTTTAAGCGTAATAATTATTGCTGCTCTTTAAAAATCCCTCCCTTTATTATAATTATACGGTCTGTGTTTAATTAAGCAACCAACGGTCCAACGCCGCTTCCATTTGATCATTTCGTTCGTCTCGCACGATTTACCACTGCGGTTGATCTAAACTGAATTGATCTTTTAATGACATTTTTCCCTACCTATATCGGATTTTACGATTTTATAGATTTGTCTATTTTCGCATAAAAAAAAAATTCAAACATTATTAATTCAAAAGTAAATAAATTTTAACCACCTTTACCAGGTTTTCTTTTTATTATTACAGTATTATTATTGCTCGGTCTTTTATTTCCTGCCTCTAGTGTTAATTATAATACTTATGCACTAAAAATAAAAGTTTAACAAAAATATAATATTCCCAGATACACGTAATTAATTGCGTTAGGTTACGCAATAAATTTTCAGCCAACTCAGTTTATCCTCGAAATGAAAATTAAAAATAAGCGCATTAAAAACGCTTTTGATGAGGCAATAAATCACAACGAATCTACTTTTTAAGGTTATTTTCGGGTTATTAACGACGCTACTCGTCGCGCATGCGCCGAAAGAATGACGCTACCTAAATACACGCGTGACACGTGACATTACGTTTTGTTTATGCAAGATGGAGAGAGTGAACAAAACAAAAAAAAAATTGCTAAAGAAACATTTCTGCGCAAGTAACTTTCTATAAATAGTAAAAAACACACGCGCATTAAAAGTTCATTAAAACTTAAAATAGATTCGTATTTACTTTTTTTTTGAAACCGCTTATAATATTAATGTAAATTGCGTCACGAGATACTGCAACGCTCTGCGCAACTCGTTCGCTCTAAATGATGTGTTTAACGTGAGCCGATTAAGTTGAAAAGACCGACATGTTAAAAATGGGGAGCGAATAAAATTAATGGTACAGTATTGTCGACGCAACAAACTTCAACGGTAGACAATTCTCGATACAACGAATTTTTACATTATTTAATCAATTTCGTTAAAGAAATAAATCAATATAACGAAATCTAGACTAAAAATTTTCTGTATAGCAATATTGCACGCCTTTCAAAAGAAAACCATAATTACTTAATGGTATAGCGAAATTTTACTCACTTTTGAGGATAAGAAAATTTATCTGATTCCCAATGTTTTAATTTTATGATTTTCAAGCAAAAAAATTTTTTTTGGAAATTATTGACGTTTTAAAATACTTTTTAAAGTTAAAGAATGTCTTTACCGGTATCTAAAGTTCCAAATCATTTTTTTTTTTTATTAATTTTTTTCAAAATACATGTACTGTAATTAGCATTTTTGACGCTTAGACCTTAGAGATAACTAGTGAACATAAAAACTAGTAATCTCTAATCACTAAAATTTAGATTAAAAACAGATAATAATTATTAATCAATATTATTTTTTGTAAAAAATTCACGCATTATCTTAATCTTCATTTAAGGTTTCAAAAGTAGTTTTACCGTAATTTGATGGCGCTATCTCGTCCTTCTCTCAATGTTAATTGAATTATTAAAGCGAATGAAAACAACAGTACTTTATCGTTACAATACATATACTAATCACTCTCTCGTTTTTATCAACTTAAAAATGAAGTTTAATCCGCAGAATCACTATTGGACTTGACCCGTATTTCGAATCAATTTTGAAAAGTCTTCATTATTATTTTTGGTATACTTTTTCTGTTATTTTCTCTCGAATTTGCGTACCAAATTTAATTAAATCATCTACCTAATTTGAGTACACCAATTATTGATTCAAGATAAGAGCTTTTCCCCAAATATTTATATTCGCTTGTTTTAATTAAAACAAACAACAACAAAAAATTGATTTGATAAAAATAAAAATAGAAAAAAAAAATTATTTGATAAACGTAAAAATAGAAAAAAAAAAAAAAAAATGATTTAATAACAATAAAAAAAATATAATTTAATAAAACTAGTAAATATGAAGTAAAAATTAAGAAATTTAATTATCAACAAAAACTAGTAAATATGAAGTAAAAATTAAGAAATTTAATTATCAACAAAAACTACTAAAAGATTTTATCGATTTATACAACTATCCTTTTAACATTTCTATTGTTTCCCTATATCATTTTTCGATTGATTAAGCGAATTTCCCAGAGACTTATTACTAAAACATTTTCGTTATATCGATCTTCTCCATCACATTTTTTATTTCTTCCCAAGCAACGTGTGTGGAGTGGGGTGAGTTTGAGCTTTGAACGGGGTGATACCAGACCAGTCCGGTCCCATCTCGTCTAAGCTCAGCGAGTGGGAGTGGCCATCTCTCTTTTCAATCTCTCTCACTCTTTTCTTCATTATCGTTTCTATATTATTAGAAAAACGCGCGCGTGAAACTAGGTTGTGGATAATACTTTTTTTTTTATTATTATTATTATACAGTATTTTTATTTTCGACTTTTCTGTTTTCGAACTTTACGCCGGTTCGATGATTCACCCTCAACATGGAATGTTTGGTAAACAATATTATATTATTTTTAATAATTATTTTCGTTTATACTAAGTAAAGTTCGTTTCCGATCCAAAAAAAAATATTTCAACTTAAAAGTTCAACGATACATTAAATACAGTAGTATTATTATCATGCAGTAGATAGAGAAAAATACACGCGTGACTAATAGAATGTATTTTTCTAGTCCAAGGTTTGCGCTGTTTTTACTCTTGGCAACGTCATCAAAAATATTGTTGTTGTTGTTGGGGGTTGTTTTTTTTTTTTTTTTTTTTTGTTTACTTGGTTATTTTTATTATTTTTGCGGAGTATTTATTTTGAGGGAGTTTTTATTTCCTATACATATATAGTGTCCGTAAAGATAAAGTAAAGTTTTGAAAAATTAATAACTATGTCAATTTTTAAGGAAAATCGATTTTTT
>JAQGAZ010002590.1:0-16649 GCA_034692225.1 Polydesmus complanatus
TAATGCATTATTTTCATTATTTAATGCATTATTTTCATTATTTAATGCATTATTTTCATTATTTAATGCATTATTTTCATTATTTAATGCATTATTTTATTCAGTTTCAAACATTATTATTATTACTGTGTTTTAATTTAGTGCATTGTTTTTAATGTGTTTCATGCACTATAGTAATCAGTTTAGCTTTGTATTTTTCTTTTTATTTAGCGCATTGTTTTTATTAAGTTTCATGCACTATTATTTTAGCTTAGTACACTATTATTCCTTCATTTATCTCATTGTTTTTTTTAATTAAGTTTAGCCCAACATTGTTTACTTAATAATAATAAGGTTTTAGGCTCTTTTCTATTACATTTACACAGATTTTTAATTCAATAAAAAAACATATTTTTCCTTATTGTTGATCAACTTAATTTTCCAATCTTTTTATTGTTATTATCCTTCTTCTTCTTCTTTTTCTCCGCTGCGCTCCAAGTAGAATAATTTTCCCATTCGGAATTTTATTGTTAGCGAACCGGAAGTTGCTTCTTTTTCCAACCCATCGATTCTTTTTTCGCAATTGTATCTTTCCAACATCATCTTCTCTCTCTCTCTCTCTCTCTGCACATAATGTAACGAGTGCAGATATCGCTTTCTATTTCATCCCATCCCTTTAACCCTCCCTCATCCCCCTTTATCCCCCTTCAACCCCCCACTACAACCCCCTTTCCCTTAAGGATCACTACACCCTTTTAGACTCAAACCAAATGATGACTTTTGGAAGTTGTTAGCGATAACGACATCTTTTCTCGTTTTGCACTACATCTTTTCATCTCTCTCTCCGTCTCCATCACTCTGCCTCTCTCCCTCTCTCCCTCTCCTTTCGTTCGTTCTCTCTGTTCAACAATTTAGCCTCCTTTATTCTTTTTTTTTTTTTTTATCGAATCATTGATAGGCTTTAGATAGAAGATGCGCCAACTCGAATGCGCGTTAGATGGGAAGAGAGATAAAAGCGGATGAAGAATAAGAGTTCGTTGGAACATGGAAAAAAATTCATTCGATAATTTCCATTATTTAAAACAAAAAAAAAATACATAATACACGGTGTCCGTAAAAAAACCGTACCCAACTAAATGAGCGTTTAATAATGTAAATATTTGAATGGCACGTGACTTTAAAGATTTTTTTTGAATATTTGATCGTTCTATTCTGCGTTTAAAATATACCCATTTCCGGTCTCAACGCGAGCATTGTACCCACTCGCTAATAATGTAAAGAGTTTTGTTATTTTATAAAACGGACGTAATTCGCTGCTGCGTACACACGAGTTTAGGAAACGGAAGCGGAAAAAGAAAATAAACAAGATGGTCGTTTCCGCTGCTTTAACTCGTTTGACCACAAGAAGGAAGGTCCGTCCGCTGGGATTAATTATTATTATTAAAGCGAATCGAGTGAGGAAAACACATAACTCGATTTACGCAAATAGCTCTCTGGACATTTCCCAACTATCATTTTACTTAAAAACTACTGTTATTATCAGGACAAATAAAAAGTAAGCAACATTGCGTAGCCTACGGTAGTTGGAGATTTTTCCATCGTATTAAACGAGTGATTTGAGTGGAATTTGCACGCAAAAAAATATGATTTGTACGCAGCAGCTGAGGCAGGGTCAAAGTTTAAATCTCGTTTTTTGCTCCAGCAAAGTTTGTTGAAGTTGTGTTTGTTGAGTTTGTTTTATTAATTAAGGTAGAAAGTGTCTGACGGTTAATAATAATAATAATTATTACGACTCAAATATTTAATTAATTTGAACTTGGATGGAGAATTGCCTCGCTTAACTTAACTCCCTTAGGGCGAACAAGGATTTTCTACATTATTATCTCTCAAGAATTAATACAAAGAAGTGAGTTTGATTAACTAATGCGAACAAATAAGACGCGACGTGCTACGGTTCAACTTTGAAAACGGAAGCCATATTAATATCTCAGCTGAATAAGCTCTCAATGGATCTCTATGGATACCGGTACAGTAAAAAGCTATTGCATTAACATTGTACTTATTAGTTTAAGATTTACGTGTCACCCGTAGATTACGCTGCTCATTAGAATATAAAATCGCTTTTTGATTAAGCGCTCGGGGGGTTTTTTTTTTTTTGTAAGTAGAAAACGCGTACATGTGAATGGGAAATGGAAGGTGATGGAAGAATAATTACATTAGTTTTTCGTTTGTATGAGGTTAGAGATTTTATTTTTTAATAATTATTATGTTTGTTTACGTTTTGATCGAGTATTTATTAGATTGATTGGAATGTAAACGCGGAGTGCCAGTCGTTTGGAAATTAAATTGCAGGCAATAACAATGATTCATTTTGTTGATTGTTTGATTTACAGGCAATGTTCGTTATAATGATCATAAAAGGGTCGCTCTTCCTCTATCGACTGCTGCTGCGTTTATCGAGCTATGGCTCTTACGTATTAATGTTATTCAACGGAGAGTGTTACTCATTTTATTAAGTTCAAAGGGGGGACCAAGGAACAATTTTCTCAAAACTATAATTATACAAATTTAAATAATTCAATTTGTTTTGCTGTTCGATTTTAATTTGCAATAGTAAACCCATCTAAGCAATAATTAAGATATTATTTACTAACCTCAGGCTGAAAAGAGCATTTTTAAAAGTCTCGTTTTGGTGGGTAAACTTTGACCCTTGCTGAGTACAAACCGCATTTTTACATGCAAATTACACGCGCTCATAACGAATTGCGCTTCATAATAATAATTGGGGAAACAAAGACCGCTTTCTTCGATTTTTTAAGATACGTTTTTTTTTAGTAATAATTTCAGTCTGTTTTATAATAATTTATGATGCGTTTGAAGGTCATTAATTAATTCAAGAAGGTCATTAATAAACAGTGTGCGAGTCCAATATTTTTAGACGTAGAAAAGCAGTTTTCTCTTCAGGGTTTTTTTTTTTTTTTTGGATAGAATTTACATGTATTATATTCCTCTTCGGGAAAAATTATATTACAGTAGTTAATATTATAACAATCATTTTAAACCATTGTATTCACTTTATCCGGCGTAGTTAGTTCTGTAGAAAGCTACCAACGCATCAGACCACTCCAATGGGTTGGTAGCCTTAGCTGAATTCAACTGTTTGACTTTTTTCATTTCCATTAAATTTTTTAAAAAAAGACCAAGATCTTAATTTTTAATATGTGGGTTGGTAACTTTCTGCTTAAAACGTTCTCCGATTAGCTTTTTTTTTTTTCAATGGATATTTAATGTTAAAATTGGGATTTCTAAAGCCTGAGCTTAGTGCATTCAAATGAGAGATTCGTTTCACACGCTGTTTCTTTATTATTATTTATCTTCCGCCATCGCGTCGATCCTATTACATCTAGCGGATCGCAGCTTTATTATCTACCGGATCGATGTATTGACTATAATAATTTTTCTTCTTTTCTCTCCCTCCACTTGATTATTACCAACAACAACGCTTCATGTTATTACCGAACGTGAACATCTCTTTCTGCACTTTTACGGGTTTTACTCCTCTTCGTTTTTAGTACTAACAATAAAGTGTCTCACTAAACTCCATCCGCACTAAACTTTTACCCTCCTCCACGTACAATGCTTTTGTGTAGTGGAAGCTGTCATTAGAGAATTTGTTGGGGGATTTTTGGAAATTTGGAACCAGAGGGTTCACTCTTCAGCCCGCCCTTTTTCCTTTGCTTTCCTCGCATTTCCTTTAATAAAAAGCCTCGATTCTTCGTTTTACCTCGTGCGTTTCTTTTAATGATGTCATTCACATTTTAGTGAATTTTGTATAGTAAAAACCTGTTTAAGGTTAAATTACAAAATTAATGAAAATAATACTGTATTTTGCGAATGTTATTGATCGTTTTTATTTTTCCTTTTTAAAAAAATGTATTTTATGGTCCGCTTTACGCAGGTTATAATATCTTCGATGCTCAAAATGCATATTATTATGTTTCCGCGTTAGACACGTTTTCCGCCTTAGAACTAATTTTAACGTGGTTCTTATCTTACAGGCTTCCTTCCTTGTGCAGTACAAGGTCCGTTTTAAGCGGGTTTTAATATTTTTGGTGTTCAGAATTCACGTATGTTTTTGCGTTAGACAGTTTTTTCCGCCTTCTAGTTAATTTTAATATTGCGTTTACCAATTTTTTTTTTGGTCCGTTCTTACAGGTGTCTCCCTTATACAGTAGGGTGTGTACAGAGTCCGCTTTAAGCAGGTTTTAAGGTTTTTGATGGCTCAAAATGCATGTTTATCTCCGCGTTAGACTAGTTTTCCGCCGTAGAGCTAATTTTATTATTTGCGTTCTCAACTTTTATCTCAGTCTTGCAAGTTTTCGCTTATGCAGGATTCGCTTTAAGCAGGTTCTAATATCTAATTAGTACTTAAAACGCATGACTTGTTTCGTCTTTCCGTATTAGACAGTTTTTCCACTTTCGAGCTAATTTTAACATTACGTTCCCAACTTTTTTGTCCGTTTTAACAGGGTTGTCGCCCCTATACAGTTTCCGTCTTAAGCAGTTTTTAATATTTTTTATGCTCAAAATACACGTTTGTCTCCGCCTTAAACAAGTCTTCTGCCTTAGAGCTAATTTTAGCATTGCATCCCAAACTTTTTAGTCCCGTTCTTACAGGGTCTCCGTTCTCATACAGTGTCCGCCTTAGGCAGGTGAGCGTTGAGTGAAACATCTGCTCGTTAACCCACATAATATTGAAAAACGTTGAATCGAGGTTTTCCTCCCTCTCTCGCTTCAAACCTAATCCCTCGAAAGATGAGTGTTGTAAAATTGGAAATTGGGGAGAGAGAGAGAGAGTAAATAGAGCTCCGGCTATTATCCCATTAGCATAAAAGTGGGATGAACGAGGGGGGGCTCAGGGGGTGCAGGTGAATAGGAAAACCAGTAGAGAGATTCGGAGAGATAGGGAGAGGGAATACAATGTCGCGCACATAATTGTAGTAACGTTTCGGAAATTTGAAAGGGAGATTTCTATTTTAAGGACGGGTGACATGTGCGCACCCTGTACCCTGTACATGTATTTGAATTAGAGGGGGGATAATAAGGAGGGAGAAGTGTGGGGGTAGGGGTGTAGACGAGATACACACACATACAATTTGGAGCGAGAAAGCAGCTGAAATAAGAGTGAATAGACTGTTGAATGGAGTAAGCAAATCGAATCAATCGCCAATCAATAAACTTTTTTGAAGTTTTGGAAATTGAAAAATTTTAAAACGTAGAATCGAGGTAAATTTTTTTTTTTTTTTTTTGGGAAATGAAATTGAGGTTAGGCCCTAATTAGACTTAGTGAGTGGTAGAGAGATGCGCTCGAAGTGACGTCACCAGAGATGATTGATGAGTGGTTGGGCTATTCGGGTCAGAAGTGATCCTGATCGATCGATCACTTAACAATACAACAGAAGGGAAGAAAAAGAAAAGAAAAGAAAAATGAGGGAGACCTTTAGTCAAGTGCGCACTAATCTTAAACATTTTTACTTGTTAAGTGCTTAGTATAAATATTTAAACTGCGAATTAAAAGTTTTATTATTTACGTGAAGGGGAATTTTTTTTTATTTACTTTTTTTTGTTGTTGTTGTTTTAAGAATTTAGAAAATCACTTCCGGTGTTAACATTCTGTACAGTAGCCCACATAATACATTTATTATTTACTTTGATTTTATTGGCTTGTTTTCCGAGTTTAATTTTTTTTGTTGTTTTGATTTTTAGCGATTAATTTTTAGTGTGATTTTTATTGATTAATATTGTTGTTCTTTTTTGATTTTTAGTAATTATTTTTAATTTTAGTATTTATTATTATTATTTTATTATTTTTTGTTTTTTTTTTTTTTTCGTATTTTTAGGAATAAATTTTTTTGCTTTTTGGGAAGAATATTTTTACTTTTTAGTAATAATTTTTTTCGATTTTTTAAGAATTTTTTTTTTTTTTTTTTTGATTTTTAGTAAGTACGGAGTACTATTTTTTATTTTAGTAATTATTATTATTATTATTATTTTTTTTCGTTTTTTAGTAATAATTTTTCGATTTTTAGTAATAAATTTTTTGCTTTTTGGGAAGAATATTTTTGCTTTTTAGTAATAATTTTTTCGATTTTTAGTAGTAATTTTTTTTTTAATTTTTAGCACAGTAATAATTTAATTTTTTTGATTTTTAGTAAAAAAAAATTTTCGATTTATTAGGATTATTTTTTTTTTTTTTGATTTTTAGTACTGGTATTATTTATTTATTTTATGTTATTTTAATTTTTGCAATCATTTTTATTCTAGTAAAGTACAATGTACGAGTATTCCTATAAATATTTTTTTTTTTTAGTTTTTAGGAATAATTGTTTTCGATTTTTAGCACAGAAAAAATTTACTTTTTTTGATTTTTAGGAAAAAAAATTTTTTTTTCGATTTTTAGTAATTTTTTTTTTTTTTTTTTTTTAAATTTAATTTTAATTTTTGCAATCTTTTTTTTTTTAGTAAAGTTTTCTTATTACAGTACATGTATTCTTATTCGATTTTTAGTGCTTATCATTCAATGTAGGCTTACTGTACATTCCAGTACTGTACATGACATTGTATTTGTTTTGTGCTTTAGCCTTTAAGTTTTCATATAAAATTTTATAATTTTTTTTATTGCTAAAAAACCCAAATGTTATTTTAGAACTTTATTTCACGCCCCCCCCCCCCCCCCTCCTCCCCTTTCCCTTTCTTAATTATTGTTTTCGGGGAAGTATTTTTTGAATACATGCCCAGTACTACTTTGTACGTCTTACCGTAGTGCGACGCTTCTTCGGTGTTGTCATTTATTCTAACGATAATTTAAAGTCGTTTTAATGACACTCAGTTTCCGTACAACAACAAAAATTCTTGAAATCCGAAGAAAGAAAGATAAGTGGAGTTGGAGGGTGTTTAGCTGCTCGCTCACTAAAAAAGGATTTATTTAGCTGTAACTTTTAAAGTTGTCTCTCTCCGCAATGAATGAATAATTGCTCTTGTTTCGTGCCCCATCTTCAAAACGATAACAATAATAATGGCGGACACTTTTTCTTTATTTTGACTGCTATTTTTCATACATTGTTGTTTCGCTTTAAATCATCTCAAACCGCCAGAGTGGGCCTTATCCCTCTTTCTGTCCCTCACTTTTCGGTTTACATGGTTTTTTTTTTTGGGTTCCAAAAAAATATTTAGTGTTTTTGTTATTCTTTTTTATTGAGTTTTTTTTCCCTTCCAATTCCCTCGTATGACATTGGTTTATCTGACGATGACCTTACCTAGAACGGGCTGTTTACATCCTCCCCTACACCTCACTCTACGGACACTAAAAAGAAAACGCCCTTTGCGCATACACAATGGACCTCGAAGCTTAAACGTGACCATTCCTCCCCAATGCTCTTTCTTTTATTGCACCCCTGATGCTTGTGCGTGACTAGTTCTTCCCCCCCCCCCCTCCCCCTCCGACAAAGATATAAGATTGTAAAACCTGGATAAAACGGAACCGTGGTTATACCCCATAAAAAAATATTTTATATATTTTTTCCGTTTTTACAGTTTTATTTTTGCTCAATTAAAGCCGTTTTAAAATCAATCATATTATTTATACACGGTGTCTGTCTGTGTAGTGGAGATTTGTTGAACGCTATAACCGAGGTTAACAATCTTTTCATGACGCAATAACAGAGTTTTGGTTATGATTGAGTTGCGGGAATTCGCGAAAAATTACTGCTATGTCCAAATAATATACGTACTCTAATTCAAACTTCGTTTTACGCTCATTTTACTGTATTCATTTTCATATTTTCGTTTTACGTTAATTTTATCCCTTGTTGTGTACTGTAGGTTTACTTTATCCCTCGGTTTACGCTCATTTTCATTCGTTCATTGTTTTGCGTTTATTTTATTCAGTGGTGATTTTATTACTCGGTTTACGTTAATTTTAACCTTCGTTTTACGCTCATTTTAACCTTCGTTTTACGCTTATTTTAACTTTCGTTTTACGCTCATTTTAACTTTTGTTTTACGCTCATTTTAACCTTCGATTTACGCTCATTTTAACCTTTGTTTTGCGCTCATTTTAACCTTCGTTTTACGCTCATTTTAACCTTCGTTTTACGCTCATTTTAACCTTCGTTTTACGCTCATTTTAACCTTCGATTTACGCTCATTTTACCCTCGTTTTATTCATTTTTATACTGCACTCTCATACTCTCGTTTTACGCTCATTTTACTGTACATTATTTATTTTCATATTCTCGTTTTACGTTAACTTTTTCCCTCGTTTTACGCTCATTTTCATTCGTTCATTGTTTTACGTTTATTTTATCTCTCGGTTTCCGTTAATTTTAATCTTCGTTTTACGCTCATTTTACCCTCGTTTTATTCATTTTTATACTGCACTCTCATGCCCTCGTTTTACGTTCATCTTATTCCTTTTCATATTCTTGATCATTTTTTATTTGCGTTTTACTTTTATCTTTCGTTTTACGTTCATTTTACCTTCGTTTTATTCATTTTTATACCGCACTCTCATACCCTCGTTTTACGCTCATTTTACTGTACAGTGTACAGTCCTGTATTCATTTTCATATTCTCGTTTTACGTTAACTTTATCCCAGGGTTTTTTTTTTTTTTTTTTTTAAAAAAAAGAACATTTTCGTTCATGCAGAAAAAAAAAGCATTGTTGTAATGGGCGCGAAAAGTGTCATAAAACGAAAATGTTTTAACGAGAAGCGATTAAATGAATGGCGCTGGCGTGTAATTGAGCCCCTGCTCCCTGTCCAAGGAGTAAGAGGAGGAGTAGTAATAGGAGGAGGGCCCGTGGGGGGGGGGGGAGGGATTCCAGGAATTTCAACCGAATCCAAGTCGCTTCCAATTGTAAACACTTCCGCGGGGATTATCTCCCTCCCAACTATACTCCTAACCTACCTACATGTATTTTCTTAAACTATACAAATTCCTAGGAAGAATTCGGTTGGGACCACGTGTCCCTTATCCCTTTCGCCTCCCCCAGCCATGTTTTTTGTACGGTAGGTGCTGAGCTAAAGAACGTTTTGGCTGAGAAAGCGAAAATTATTGGCAGATGTTCTCTGCTCCTCTGGCTGTAGCCTACATGTGAGTGGGTTTGGCGGGAAAGGTGGTCGAGGGGAAAGAGGGGTGGGTGGAGATAGTGGGGGTGGTGGTTGATGGAGGGGGAGGCGGCTGCGGTCGATGATGGCGCCTGGAAATTGAATGGTCGAAAGGCTGTCGTTCGGTTGGTTCGAATGGAATGAAACAGTGAGAGAGCCGGATTAAGATCATTTTGGGGGCCACAGGCGGAATTAATACTTCTTTTGGACTCTTTGTAATATTATGGGGGGGAATTATTATTATTTTTACTTCCGGAAATGGGATTTATTTTCAATCATTTTTGGCGCCCCGATTCACCACCTCTGTTAAAATTCATTAAAAAAAATTAATGTTTTTTTTTGAAAATTAAGGAATTTTTTTTAAGGGAAATTAATTCTTTTTTTTGGGAAATTAAAAAAAAAATTTTTTAGGAAAATTAAGGAATTTTTTTTTTTTAGGGAAATTAAAAAAAAAATTTTATAGGAAAATTAAGAAAAATTATTTTAAGGAAAATTAAGGAATTTGTTTTTAGGGAAATTCAAAAAATTTTCTTTAGGGAAATTAAAAATTTTTTTTTAGGAAAATTAAGAAAAAGTTTTTGTAAGGAATTTTTTCTTGTGAAAATTAACAAAATTTTGAAATTTATTTTTTTTAGGGAAATTAGGGAAATTAAAATTTTTTTTTTTTTTAAAGAAAATTAAGAAAAAGTTTTTTTAAGAAAAATTTATAGAATTTTTTCTTGTGAAAATTGACAAAATTTAGAAATTTCTTTTTTTTTTTTTTTTAGAAAAATTAAAGAAAATAAAAATTAAAAATTTTTTTAAAGAAAATGAAGATTTTTTTTTTTTTTTGATAATGAATAATAATTTTGCCCATATTTATTTAATGTAAAATGGAACCCCTGCAAAATGCGTGGGCCTTACAACTGTCTTATTTTCCTGGGCTGTGATCCTTAAATAAGTGTGAAGGTGCGCTCTCTGTCGTAAGAAAAAGACGATGGAAGTGAATAAGGGATTTATGAGGGGTTGTAAAAAAAAAAGTGGAAAGGAAAAAGGGGGAAGTGAAAGGGAGAGGGAGAGGGGGGGGGGAGGGGGGTATGGACCCTCAAAATGAGTCAAAATCCATCACTGTTTCTCTATGGCTCTACCGTTAGTAGTGCTGCAGGTAGTAAAACAACTTCGCCACCAAAATTCCACAGAATTTCCAAGAAAATCGATGCCAACTTTACTTTTCTTTTCTTTTTACTACCCTTTTAGCCCCAAACTCAACTTCCGGTTAGTACTCGTTTCACTCCGATCGATAAAACCACTCTTTTCTTAAACACTTTCGGCCGTCCATCTCGGGAGTTCACGGGGTTAAGTGCTCGGCCGGAAGTGGACTCAAAACTCAAATACTTTTATTTTAAACAACTTAATCTATTATTAAATTTTGAAATCGGTTAGTAAACGCTCAAAGTCGCCCACTAAACTATCAAAATCGGTTACGAAATGCTTTAAATTGTTTACTAATCGCTTAAAATCAGGCACTAAACACAAATTTCGTTCACTATAAAACCCTAAAAAAAAATTTTTTTTTTTTTCTAAACTTTACAAATTGGTTACAAAACTCAAAAATCGTTCACTAAACTTTCAAAATCTATTATTAAATTTTAAAATCGTTCGCTAAACGCTCAAAATCGGTTACAAAACTCAAAAATCGTTCACTAAACTCAAATAATCGTTAACCAACTTCTTAAAAATGCTCACTAAAACGCTCAAAATCGGTCACTAAATTCAAAAATCGTTCACTAAACTTTCAAAATCCATTATTAAATTTTAAAATCATTCACTAAACGCTTAAAATCGGTTACAAAACTCAAAAATCGTTCACTAAACTCAAATAATCGTTAACCAACTTCTTAAAATCGCTCACTAAACGCTCAAAATCGGTTACTAAATTGAAATATAGCGTAGTAATTGTCAACTAACCGCTTTAAGATCGCTCACTAAACTGAAAAATCGTTCACTAAATCCTTTTCTAAACTCTACAAATCGTTTAGTAAACGCTCAAAGTCGCTCACTAAACTATTAAAACCTGTTACTAAACTCAAAAAATCCTCACTAAACTCTAAAAATTGTTCACTAAATTCTCAACAGGAAGCCATTTTAGGCCCGGGGCAAAAAAAAACTCCCGTTTAAATCCGCCCCTGGGCCCCGACGTCCGGTTGTGTAGATGCAGCCCCTGTAAACAAAGGGGGCACCGTGTACATGCGCAGTGTTGTCAGGAAGAGAGATAATAATAAGTACGGGATGTGCTGATGGAAAAAGTAAACACGATAATATTATGATAACAATAAGCAGAGAGTGTTTGGCGAGCGGTGGGTCGCGGACAGCTTTTGAGCTGTATTATTAAAGACCAATGGCGGGGGTGTTTTTGAGTGTGGCCGCGAGAGGGCGTTCTCTACACATAAAAATAGAAATAGATATATCTCCGGTTTACTACTATTTTTTTTTATTGTTTGCTTTTTCTGCGCTGCGGCGTAAAGTGAGAGGAGGGGAAAAAAACACAATGCAATACAATACTACTGTTCACGCGCATCTCATTCTGCGCATTGCTCGGGTTTTTTTTTATTTATTTATTTTATTATTTTGTTTATTTTTGATCTGTTGTTGATGTAAATAAACACATTTAATGTCCGCGATTGACACATCTTTTCTGAATCAGCGAAGAGAAAAAGATAAAAGATGAGAAAATAAGGTAAAGCGTTATATGGGTGTGATGCTAGAAAGGATAACTTCCGGTTCGCTGATCGATAAAACTCTTATCGCCACTGGTAATAATAGATAAAAAAAATCAATAAAAAAAAAAAAGAAAATTTATCGATTTAAAAAAGAGTCGAATTTTGGTGTAAAATAGTGAGTGAAAAGTCGGACAGAAATTAAAGCAAAAGCTCAAATTTCGTATATTAAAAGGGAGTAAAAATTGTTTGATTTAAGTTTTTTGTATTAAGTTTAAACTCGTTCAAAATTAAAGTTAAATCTCGTTTAAAATCGGAGTTTAATTTTGTTTAAAGTTTTGAGTTAAATCTCGTTCAAAATTGAGCTGAATTTTATTTAAAATGGGTAGAGTTAAATCTGGTTCAAACAATTGTGTTTATTATGGTTCAAAATGATTGTTCAAAATTTTAATTGAAATTGAGTTTAAACTCGTTTAAAATATTCTATTGTACGAGTAATTTTCGTTTTTTGAGTAAAATCGGAAGTGAAATTATTGGATTTTTTTAATTTTTTTTTTTATTTATTTTTTGGTCAAATGCCATTGACTTGTATTGTGAATGGAAATGGATTCCCCCTCCTGCTTCCCCAAACTAACTTCCCTTTTCGATTGTGGACCGAAATAATATTTTCTGATTCAATAAAAATTCAATTTGCACGCAAAACAAAAATATCGATTGCCAAATATTTTTTTTTATTATTTATTTATTTATTAGAATTGACAAGGCTGACCGATCGATCGATCGATCCCACCCAACCACCCTTCCCTCCCTCACAAAACAATCCAATCACAAAACACTCTTTTCATCTTTTTCTTACATTTTTTTCTTCTCTATTTCAATTATTATTGTTATTTTTTTTAAATTAATTTCTCTTAAAATCAATTTGCGTGATTATATTGATCACAGAACCCTGCATAAGGCGAAAACCTGTATGAACTGACAAAAATATTTGGAAACCAATGTTATTTTTAAAAAAAACTCTAATGGTGGAAAACCTGACTAAGGCGGAAACTGACGTGCATTTTGAGCACCGAAGATATTAAAACCCTGCTTAAAGCGGATCCTGCATTAAAGGATAAATATGTTAAGAACGCAATGTTAAAAAAAAAATAAACTTGTCTAACGCGGAAACTGTCGTGCGTTTTGAGCGTCGAAGTTATTAAAACTGCGAATCCTGTATAAGACGAAAACCTTGTAAGAAAGGACGAAAGAGTTGCATACTGTATTTTAATATACAGAGGAAGTCAGATGAAAACCTTAAAAGTGCGAATACAATTACTATAGAAATATTAAGGGTTTCAACTGACTCACTCCCCGATCAAAATAACTGGCACTGTATGCCGT
The DNA here is from genome assembly GCA_034692225.1 of Polydesmus complanatus. Lineage (NCBI taxonomy): Eukaryota > Metazoa > Arthropoda > Diplopoda > Polydesmida > Polydesmidae > Polydesmus > Polydesmus complanatus. The sequence continues at coordinate 13,226 of JAQGAZ010002590.1, forward strand.
ACCTCACCACTCCGCCTTAGACAGGTTCTTTTTAAAGAATAATAATAATAATAATTAACTCGTCAAATGATCGCCATTAAACCTTTGCATTATTATGCATCTTTTCGCTCTCCCCATCCACTCACTCTTTCATTCTCTTTCTGTCTCCATCCATCCCTCTATCTCTCCGTCTCTGGTTCGCAAATAGACCGCCAAAGCGAAGAGAAGGATATCTCACATTTCGTTAAACAAGCTTTCGCATCAATAAACCAGAAAAATAGACAGAAAGAACAGCAAGATGGCCGCCTATCTCTTTCGCAGGGGGAGGGGGGATGGGGGGGGGGGAGAAACAAAAAGGTCAAACACTCAACGTTTTCCGTGCCACGCATACATCTCTCTCTCTCACTCCCCCCCCCTCTCTCTCTCTCTCTCTTTCGCTCTTTCTAAGTTGTTTTTTGTTGTAGCAAAGTCGGCTCTCGTTTTTCCTACGAAATAAAAAGTTGACATGGGAATTGCGAATGAATAAAAACAGACAAAACAAAATGGCCGCTGCGTTCGCAACACAAACCTTCTTCTCCTTCCATTCGACGGAGATAAAAACATTTTCTTCTTCAATTTAAAAAAAAAAACAACTGTCAGCCGTTAACTTAAGAAGGTTAGAAAACATGTGGGAGGGGGGAGAAAGATGGGCAAAGAATGAGATTCAAAGAGAGACACAGAGAGAGAGAGAGAGAGAGAGAGAGATAGGTAATAAAAAAAAAGTGAAATTAGTTGCGTGGAAAATCGTACATAAAAGAGCATTAGACTTGGTAACAATACAACATCCCCCTCCCCCCCCAACCCCCCTCCTCCCCCTAAGTAATACCCCCTACCCTACTCACTCATCCAACAACAACATCTCAGCGCAGCAGATATCAACCTCAATACCCACTGCCATTAGAAATCGCGTATAAACAGATTAAAATTAAATTAAAGCTTCTGTTCATATACACGGTGTCCGTAAAAAAACCGTTGAATAGCGCACGTGTTAAATAAAACGTTGAGGCTGCTTTAGCTAATGAAACAAACATTAAATGTCGCTGAGACGAAAACTATTTTAATCTAAACTATAATAGCAACTATTTTACACTTTTTAAAACCTCTGACAAGTAAAAATTAACGTGAGAATGACGTCATTATTAATAAAATGGCTTTGACTGAAGGGGACAGAATAGCGAGTTGCCAGCTCGTCTTGCCGCGTGTGTTGAGGCCGAAGGGGGACATTTTAAACACAAAACTTAACAATTAATTATTAAAAAAGTCCTTAAAGTGAAGTTTAGTAGCCTACATGTGTTATTCAAATATTTAAATTGTTAAAATAATTTAATACTAATTCAGTTGGGTTCGTTTTTTTTTGTGGACACCGTGTATACCGTAAAATTTTAAGATTTAAGTCGTTTAAGAAATTGGGTAAAGGCCGCTTTTGTTTTATTGTGGAGAAGGGGGGGGGGGGGGGGGGGGCCCCAGCACACTAAAATTTACCCCCCCCCCCTCCTTCGCCCTGTCCATCCCCCCTTAAATCGCCTAAAAAATCAATGCTTTCGTAGCTGTTGTTGGAGTCTGATGATGTCATCAAACGTGGTGGCTGACGTCACTCACAAATCACAATCATTTTTTTTTTTTTTTTGGTATAGAAATTCTATTTATTTTCTTTTTTTATTCGATAAAAAAAAATAATAATGGAAGATAAAAAAAAAAGTAGAGAGGGTTGGTGTGGGTAGGATGGGGGGGGGGGGGGGGGGGGTAGGGAGAGAAAGCGAAAAAGAGACAAAAAGTTTAGCGAAGATTTGATAACCGGATGTTAAGTTGTGACTTAAAACGACAGTTGACGCTCGACTGCACTTTGCTTTCTTCTCGGAGTCATTGAGGGGGGTTGGCAGGGGGTTGTCGAGGGGTGTGAGGGAGAGGGGGGTAGGGTAGGGTGGGGGGGGAGGGATCTCATTCTCTCCCACTTCAACTCCAACTTAAAGAAAAAAAAACCTTAAAAGAAAGATTTTTTTTTCTTTATTTTTTTTAAAGGTTTTTTGGTTAAAGAATTCTTGGCATTTATTTCTTTCGCCCTCGCTTTCCGCTCCCTCGCACATCGCGGGTTTGCGTTCCACAAATACCGAACCAACACATTTTTTTAAAAAAAATAAATAAAATATATATAAGTGAGTTTGATAAGTTGGCGCTTTAAGTGAGGGGTTTAGTGAAGATGTTTCTCTACTTAAAAGTTTTGGCTCAGAGCAAATTCGAAGATTTGAGTTTTAAATACATTTTTAAAAGATAAAAAAAAAAAAAAATCAAACAACAACCCTTACTAATAACGCTCACTAAATCCTTAACACTCTCTCTCACTAAACTATGTGAAATATTAAGATAAGTTAAGGGCTGTATTTATGTAATAAACTCGCACTAAACCTGTAAAAAGTTATAGCGAAATGTTTAAGAACGAAGGTAATAAAACACTCACTAAATTTATGTTTAAACACTCGTTAGGTTGGTCGAAACCCAAATATACGAGCTCACTAAACTCGAAAATGTCAAATTAAGAACAAAAATACTCTCACTTAACTCTGGTAAAGGCACACTAAACCATTATTAAGCGCTCACCAAACTCGAAAAGAATGTCGAATGTTTTTTTAAAAAAAAATTAAAATTAAAATAGCATTCACTAAACTCTAATAAAAGCTCACTAAACTTCAAAAAAAATAAAAAAAAATGCCAAATTAAAAACAAAGAATAAAAAACCAGTCACTAAAACTCTATTAAACCATCACTAAACCAAAATTAGGAGCTCACTAAACTCGAAAATAATGTCGAATATTTTTTTAAAAAAAATAATGAAAATAGCACTCACTAAAGTTTCTAAACTGAAATAAAGGCTCACTAAACTATGCTACGAGCTCACTAAAGTCAAAAAAATCTCAAATTAAAAACAAGTAAAAAACCAGTCACTAAAACTCTATTAAGCAATGACTAAACCTTATTAAGAGCTCACTAAACTTCAAAAAAAAAAAAAAAAAACAATCACTAAAACTCTATTAAGCATCACTAAACCAAAATTAGGAGCTCACTAAACTCGAAAAGAATGTCGAATATTTAAAAAAAAATGAAACTAGCACTCACTAAACTGTAATAAAGGCTCACTAAACTATGCTACGAGCTCACTAAACTCGAGGAAAATGCCGACAAGTTAAAGACCATTCACTAAAACCGCTCACTAAACCCAGATACACCCTTAAAACATAATAGATAAACAATCACTAAACTCGTAAAAAAAAAATTAAAAAAATGCTACATAAAACATAAACGTAGTTAACTAAAAGTAAAGAATGTTTAGCAACCTTAAATCGTCATGACGTAGAAGAAAGAAAAGCAGCTGTGGGTGTAGGGGGGGGGGGGGAAGGGGGATTGGTTTTTT
>JAQGAZ010002591.1:0-16648 GCA_034692225.1 Polydesmus complanatus
GAGTTTCTATCAAATGGGAAGGCTAAAATAAGGGAATTTCAAAAATTCAACTGCTCATAACTCGCGAACCAGTGGTCCGATTTGGTTCAAATTTTTTATGGGTATGTAAAATGACGTCCTCTACACGATTGCGCAACTTTCAAATCTCTATCTCTCTTAGGTTTTGAGTTATTTAACCGAGAATTGTATTATAATACGAAGCGTCTATGAATACCTCCCTTAAATTTAATAATACCGGTATTAAAAAAAAAATGTTGTTTGTACATAATTTGTCTGCTAATAACACTCCATAAATTTTGCCCAAATGTAAATATTTGTTGAGCGTAATAAACGCAGATTACGATCCACTTATAACGATAATAATAATAAATAATAAAAAAAATGAAGTAGGATAATTTACATAAGTGAGAGGTGATGCAAAGTGGTTCAATTGAACAATTACCCCACACACAAAAAAAAACCCTATATTCTAAAGAGTCATTTTCCATTGACCTTATTATTTAAGATGGCCGCCATTCTAAGGTGCAAAAAGCGGAAGTTCACCTCCTCCATTGTTTACTTAACTGTTTTCAAATCCCCTCCCTCCCACTTCTCCATCTTGACTCACTTATCAACGAGGTATAAGTGGATGGAATCATTGATATAAGTGGAGTAAACAATGCGATAATTATTGCCAAGTGATTGACAGGTAAAGTGATCTCTCTCCGCTAGGGGGAGGCACTGGAGAAGTAGGAGAGAGAACAGGAAGTGGAGGGGCTAATCGATTGAATTACAATTCACACGTGTGTTTGAGATAGAAATGTTGTTAACGTCATCACCGGAAGTAAAAAGACATTATTTTTAGAGACATTTTGCAATTATTTTCGATTGAAACAAAAGTCGATTTATTTTTAACTTTCAAATTGATTCTCTTCCTCTCTGCCCATCCCTCCACGCCCCCTTTCTCCCTAACCATACCATCAATCTCTTTCTTTTCTTCTCTCACCCTGTCTAAGGCGGAATCATTCGGCACCCAAAACTTTTGTCCGTTGTTACAGGTTTTGCCGTTGAAACAAGAACTGGTTGTGAGTCAGCTGAAACCCTTAATATATCTCTAATAGTTGTATAAGTATTTTAAAGGTTTTCATCTGACTTACCTTGTAAGACATTTACTAAAAATAAACTTCTAAGAATCTAATATAAGACGCGTAAGTGGATGAAGAATTTTTAGTGTTTTTTAAGCACTTTAGGTCACTAACAGTAACATTTCTACTTCCCGAAATTTTTGCTCAAAAATGTGCTTTATTTTCCGCTTTAAGCAGGTTTTATAATAGTCTTTGTGCTCAATATGCATTTTCGTTTCCACAATAATCAATATACAGGTTTTCCGTCTTAAAGCTGTTTTAGCCTCGCATCCCCCACCAACTTTTTTATTCGTTCTTACAAGTTTTCGCCTTACGCAGAGTTTCTGTTTTAAGCAGGTTTTTACTGTAATTCCTTCTAAGAAAAACGAGTTTCTATAGATCTCGCTTAAAATAAGTGTTTCACTTAAGCACGAGCTTATAGTATAAGATACAAAGTCTTTCTCCCCCCCCCCCCCCTCTTCACTTAAGCGTCTCCCTGTTCTATAAGAGGGTCTCACCCTCAATTCCCCATTAAAACGTTATGTAAATCATTAAGCGTGCACTTATGAGAGTTGTAAACGAAAACCTCAGCTTTATACGCAAAAATTCTTTGCCTTTCGTCACTCAAGCGTTTGTTTATTCTATAAGTTAAAGGACTATGAATAGTTGTTTGGGTTCTTCCATAAGGGACCTCGTAGCGGAGACCCTTAATGACTCCTCCGCAACCGCCATCTCGTTCGCTCCCTGCTTTCACAATCTGCCAACAGCTTAATATCTTCACTGCATATGGTTGTGTCGCAAGAGCACAGAGCACACGCGCGTTGAACTCTCACACACACACACACGCGCATTGATTATTTATTTATCGGTGATTATTTAAAGATATAGATCCGCGTGTGTTCCTTCGCCTTTCATTTACAATTCAAACATTTGAATAGCATCAGTGGCGCATGCGCAATCGACACCGACGGCGGCGGCGAATTAACACCCTCCCTCAAACACGAGTGTGTGTGTGTGATGGCGGCGGCGGTTCCTCTTTCAAAAAGGGATAGGGAGAGTGTTAGGGGGGGGGGGGAGAGGAGTGGGTCGGGAGAGAGAGAGAGGGAGTGGGGATGGCAAGTGACAGTTGCAGCGCCCTCTACTCCAAAAGCGCCTTAAATCATTCACGCGCAATTGAAACTGGCTTACAACACACACACGCGCGCGCATTCGCGAGGCTTCTAATGGCGGGAAAAAACAAAGAGAGAGAGAGAGAGGGATGGGAGTGGGTGAAGAGGAGGAATAAGCGTCATTAACGATGAGCGAGAGAGAAAGAGTGATGGAAAGAGTGATAAGAGAGAAGGTGTTCGGAAAGTCACTGTGCGCTTTTCTATACAAAACCTTGTTGGAAGTGCACACCGACTTTTCGAACAAGCCCTGCGGAGGGAGTGTTTTCGGTTGAATTGATACGCGAATGTTTTGAACGTGAGCCCAGCAGGGGGAGCAGCATCAGTCAGCCTTATTTAATCACTCCATAATTATCTCTCTCTCTCTCTCTCCTTCACTCTCTCTCTCTCTCTCACTGAGAGGGGGTTTTATCTGATTTTAATTGCTAAAATCGTAAATTAAAAATGGAAGAGTTTTGCGTTCGTCTGCTACTGATTATTATTATTAGCATAGGATTATTAAATTGACACGCGCCGCCTGACGGCGAGAAAGAGAGATGGTGTTTGGTAGATTAAACGAGCCGCGTGTAAATAAAGAGTGATTTAATTAGCCCCCGCGACACGAGGCATAATTAGACGTACTCACCGCGGTCTTTTTAATCTTTTTCTCTCTCTATTCATTCAATTTTTTTTAAAAGTTCTTTTTCGTGAATTAGTTTTAAGAGGGCTTATTTGAGGGGTGTGAAAGGAGAGTAATTCAGGAATCAGGAAGGGATCTTAGGCGTGAAGGGGGGAGCTAGGGGGGGGGGGGGGGAGAGCAAGGGGAGGGTTAGAGAATGACGTCATTTTGAGTTCTTAGTTTTTAAGTAACTATTAATTGACGAGAAATTAAAATACCGGAATGATGGGGAAGAAAAATCAGAAAAACAAAATTTGCTAATAGATAAAAGCGGAAAAAACAACAAAAAAAAAATTAAATTAAAAAAAAGTCGCAAAAAAGTAAAAATTAGAAGAGGAAAAACGCAGAAAATGCAAAAAAAAAAAAAAAAGAAAAAAAAATCGCAAAAACATGAAAATTAGAAGAAGAAAAACGCAGAAACTGCAAAAATAACGAAAAAAAAAAAAAAAAACGCAAAAAATAAAAATTATTTCGGGGAAAAATGGGAAAAAACTTGAACAAAATTAAAAAAGAAAAAAAAAACAAAGAACGCAAAAATAATAATACCGGTAATAGAGATAAAAAAAAAATAATGCGGAAAACATAAAAAAAAACGCAAAAGCGCAAAAACCCTTAGTACATGTATAAAGCAGTATTAAAAAATGTGTTAGGCCGGTGACCCTTAATCCGGTGCTGATGAGCAGATGTAATAATCTCTTTGCGGAATTCGCTAAATGCGTTTCACATGTCGCTCACCGCGCGCACCCCTCCCCGCGCATCTCTCCTTGCGCAATCTCTGTTCTTCGTCTCTCACAATCTCATCCGCCGCGTCATCAGCCCAATTTGTCACACGTGTGCTCCCCCACCCCCTCTCCATCACTTCCGGCGGACAACCCCTCAGCTACAGTGCAGCGGCGGCAGCGCCCTCTGTGTTTACATTCGCCGCCGCCGAACACTTTGTTTATCTTTGACTTTCTCTACGTAATTTTACGTGTGTCTTTATTTCTCCCGACACACACGCCCCGCCCACCCGGGGGCCACCTCACCCTACCCCTCTTCCTACCCCTCTGCGTTTGACGTGTGCGCGTGCGATTGATGTGGGCAAGTGTTGTCAGACAGAGAGTTGGAAATAAACAGTTGCTCTAAAAAGACAAAATATTTTCTCAATATATCTCTCGTCACGTGACGTCACGCGTTGAACCCCGGCCAGGGGGGGGGGGGGCGTTGCAACTGCGTATATAGGGGGGTGCGAGGTGTGTCCTCCAAACAGAAGGTTTCGTTTGGCCCCCCCTACCCACTACAACGCGTACTCAATTCTATCTAATTATTAGGCAAGATTCAATTTTAGTTTTGAGATTAATTGAACGTGCTGAGAAAATTCCATTCATTACGCCAACGTGAATGGTGGGTGGTGCGGTAATTATCCGGATTTGTTGATTTAAATTTAGGACAATTTTTTTTTTTTTTCTAGTTTTTATTTTTGGGAAAAGAAAAAAAAACGAATTCAATAAGTGAAAAAAAAATGGGAGACAAAACAAGATTAATAATAGAAGAGAAAATAAATCATTTTTTAAAAAAAAAATAAATAAAGAAAAGTGTAAAAAAAAAATACTGTATGTAGGAATTTTTTTTTTTTTTATAAAATTTAAAAAAAAAATCAAATCAAATAAAAAAAATTATGAAAAATATAATTTTGTTAGGAAATTTTTTTTTTAATTATTTTAATTTTTTCCATTATTTAAAAAAAATAAAAAAATTCTTTAAAAAATCAAAAAAAAAAATTTCGAGTTTTTTTTTTTTACCTTGAAAATAGAAAAAAAAGTTTCTTGAACTTTTCAAGAAGTTTTAATGGTTGTCTTACTGCTGCGACAGGGACCCATAAGGCCCCATCGCTTTAACAATACTCGCGCACACACTAAAAGTGATGTCTCACTTTGTGATTGATGTAACGAGGGGTTGGAACCTCAAACTAAATTTATGACCGCCATTAAAAAAACAAAAAAGAAACTTTAAAAAAAGAAAAAAATTTGACATTTTTATTTTCTTATTTGGCGTGAAGGAGTTTTTTGTTGAGTAGGTGGCGCTGCTGCTGCTGCTCCTGTCACGTTTCTCCGTTTAATTACCATAAAAGCAATGAATAATTATTAAGTGTTTATTTTAACTTTTTTTTTCTGGATAAAAAGTTAATTAAAAAATTTTTTTTGACCCGAAATTTTTTTTTTTTTTTGTAACTTAAAAGAAAAAATAAATAAAAATAAAGAGAGAAAAAAAGATGTTTTTTCCTCGAAAGTCGTAAATTAAACGTTTGGAAAAAGTTGTTTTAAAATGTTTTATGGGGCCACTTAAGGTTAAACGGTCTGGACAAAGCGGTCACCAACGTTACCCTCCCAAGAGACAAAATATTAGGCCTACAGGTATTAAGAAAAATAAATTGGGGACAAAAATTAAAGTAAAATTTAGGCAAAATTTATTTTTATAAAAAAATGAAAACTCAAATTTAATAAGGTAAAAAGTCGAAAAAATTTTGTGAATAAAAAAAAAAAGAAAAAAATTTAGCAAAAATTTTGGGTAAAACTGGTGTTGAAAGCTTTCTGCTTAACACTGTCCAATTAAACTTGTAATAAAATTTAAAGCATTAATATTGGACAGTGTTTTGCAATAAGGTATCAACCAAAAAAAAAAAAGTTCTCGTACTCTAATAAAGTTAGGTTGATAGGTTACTGCATAACACCGTCCAATTAAACTTGCATTAAAATTTAAAACATTGATATTGGACAGTGTTTTGCAATAAAGTACCAACCAAAAAACAAAAAGCTCTCGTACTTTTAAGAACGAAAAACTCAATTTTTAATAAAAATAAGTTAGACGCTTTTTGCATAACACCTTCCAATTCAACTAGCATTGAAATTTAAACAATAAAATTAGACATTGTTTTGTATTAAGCTACCAACTTAAATTCATCAAAAAATTTAAGTTAGACGCTTTCTGCATAACGCCTTCCAATTCAACTAGCATTGAAATTTAAACAATAAAATTGAACATTGTTTTGTATTAAGCTACCAACTTAAAATAATCCAAAAATTCGAGTTAGCATATTTTCGCACACAAAACTGAAGAAAAAAGAAACCAATTTCTAAAAGAAGGGTCCCCCCTTCTCTCTTCCTCTCTCTCCATCGGTATTATTATGGCGAAAATGCATAGGGGTAGGGTAATGTGGCGCCATTTTAAAGGTCTGGCTAATAGGTTTAGGCTTAAACTGGGAAGAGGAAAGAAAAGGCTTTAGAGTGGTGCAAGAGAGAATAAGAGAGGTGTTTGAACCGAGTCAAGTGGCCAACTCCACTAAACCACCAAAAAACCTACACTAAAATTTATTTAAAAAAATGTTTAAATATTTGAGCGATTAAAAAAAAGACGAACAAACAATTAACCTCTGTCTCTCACTCAGTGTCTCTCTCTCAATCACCTCACATGCGATGTTATTAAAAGTAAATAAACATCCCTCATTAAACTCATTCGCCATTCACGCAAACTCATTCATGAAAACAATAAGTAAACACACACAACGTACGAGTATTATTTACTCAAACACCTCGCGCTAATTACCCCGCTATCTCACCTCACTCGTTTTCGCTACTAACAGTGCAAAACCTGGTTAAGGCGGAAACCCAAAAAAACGAACAAAAGTGTTACGGTAACTCTAAAACCTGCTTAACGCAGAAACGAAGAGCACTAAGCGGAAACCTCGTAAAGACGGACTCAAAAACTGGGAGACGGAAGACAGGTTTTACTATGTGGCTACTGTATTTTGTTTCTTCTTATTCAGGTTTTTCCGCTTTAGCAAAATCTAGAAAAGTTCACATAAAATTTTGCTATCTTTCTGCTGAGTTTTATTGTCCGCTTTAGGCAGTTTTTCCGCCTTAAGAGCTATTTTAACTACGCGTTCCCAAGTTTTGTTATCCGCTCTTACAGGTTTTCACCTTATACCGCATTAAACAGGGTTTTACAGTGTATCACGAACCTCAAAAATGTAAACGAGACTTTAATAATAATCAAAAGAAATAAAAGAACTTGCGCATGCGCGGGCTAGATCCGGTCAAAAATTAACGTTTCGTCGATTTAACCCTTTAATCTTCTCTTTTATTCCCCGGTCTCAACAACCTAAGAGCAGTTTTATACGTCGCAGAGTTTAACCGAAAACTAAAGGTCAAATTAATAATAAATATTAACCCCGGAGCTATTGTGCAAGTTCACTGGGGAATAAAATGCAACAAAAGCGACCTTTAAAAATGTAGGCACATAAAAGGTCCATTTTCACCTTCAATAAGAGTGGAAAAATTAAAAAGCTGAAAGTACCATTTCTTTTAAAAATTGATATTTATAAAAAAAGAGTTAATATTTATTGTGGGTTATAGTTATCAAATAAAAATTGAAGTTTCATTTGCTTTAATTTGGTGCATCAATGACTCTTAACATGGCATGGTCCAGGTGCCCCTTTTACAGGTGTCCAAAGACAGTTATAATTTCAAATTTTTTTCTTAATTTTTCTTAATTATTAAAAAAAAAATGTTCAGTTTTTCAGAATAATTCGTTTTCGTACTAATTTTAAGACAATAAATATGAAAATAGTAAAGTAGAACTTACTGTTAATAATTAAAATGTTTTTAGCGAATTAAAATCTATTTATCTATGAAATTTACTTTTTGGCACTTTCAGCCTATTTCATTTCTCACCTTTAAAATCAATGTTTATGACGCCGAATGAGATTGAACTTACCTAAAAGAAATTTGTGATCCAAAAGCCCTTCTTCTTCTTTTCGGTTAAGTGTTTAATTAGTTCCCCCGATATAGTTTTATAAGGTGAGCGGAGGTGACGTCATGACGTGGCGCGTGATTTCCGGAGCGCAGGACGCGAGAGAACACACACACACACGGAGCACACGCGAGAGAAGTGAATGTGAGTGGAGGGAAGGAGGGAGCTGCATCCGGGACAACTGGCCCCGCCCCCTCGCCCGCGAATTCCTCCCCAGGGGGCGTGGCAGCCCCACACGTCACCCACTTCACTCCAGAGAGAAAAAGAACGTGACGAAAGAAAATGCTCTTCTTCTTCTTTTGCAAACTCATTCCACAACCCAACGCTAAGCATTTCCTTTCTTTTTCTTTACCTTTGTTTTTCTTCCGCCCCACGCAACAACAATCTCAGGGCCGGACGCTTCTAGTGCCCCCTACCCAATAACTTCTGCACTCAGAACCGGACTCTTACATTAGCTAATCGCCAGTTGCACCTTGGTCTAGTAGTCAGACTACGGCCTCAGGAAGGCACATTTACAGGGACGGACATAAGAGCCCAAAATGTTGGAGATTCTTAAAATGATTTGTTTATTAAACTTGATAATTGTTTTATAAAATCTTTTAAAAAAAATAGTTAGGGTTAAAACAGGAAAATAAGTTTAAAACAAAAATTAATAAATAAAAACAAAAAATTAATAAATAAAAACAAAAAATAATAAATAAAAACAAAAAATAATAAATAAAAACGAAAAATAATAAATAAAAACAAAAAATAATAAATAAAAACAAAAAATTAATAAATAAAAACAAAAAATAATAAATAAAAAAAATTAATATTTAAAAAAAAATTAATAAATAAAAAAAAATTAATATTTAAAAACAAAATTAATAAATAAAAAAAAAAATTAATATTTAAAAACAAAACTAATAAATAAAAAAAATTAATATTTAAAAACAAAAATTAATAAATAAAAAAATTAATATTTAAAAACAAAATTAATAAATAAAAAAAAAGTGAAAAATGTAAAAAAAAATAAATAATAGTAATTAATTAATTAATTAATCTGAATAAAATAGGCTACTGTATATGCAAAAAAAAAAAAAAAAATTGCCAATTTAAAAATATATAGAAGGAGTTAACAAAAACAATAAATTTTTAACAAAAAAAATTAAAAAAAAAAGTAGAAAAATTTAAATAAATATGAAAAAAAAACAAACTAGGAAATATGAGTAATAAATTATGGTATAAAAAAAATGTAATTATTATTCATATAAATCAAAGATTTAAAAGTTTTTTTAAAAAAAAAAAAAAAAGGTGCTAAAAATAAATAAAATTTGAGAAAAAAAAAAAATAGAAATGAAAGCAAATAAACAAAGCCAAAAAAAAAAATAAATAGATAAATAAATTATTCTTAGAATTAAAATAAATAAATAAACAAACATTTAGGAGAAAAAAAGGAAAAAAAAAATTAGAAATAGAAAAGCAAATAAATAAATTACCAAACATAAATAAAATCCAAAAAAAATTTTCCGGGCCTGAAGATGGTATAAGAATAAGAAGAATTGTGTATGTGGGGGGCCGAATATGAAGAAATGCCCTGTCCGACCATTAATAAAGAAAATGTGCGAGGCTTGTGGAGCAGAATACTCTGGCCGCTTAAGAATAAGTCCGGCCCTTCTCCTCACGTTAGCGCAATTCATTATTAGTCGGACCTAACACTGGCCGACAACAGGTGGCGTCTCGTCTCGTTTAATGACGTCATTAAAGGCGAGTGCAAAACGTATTATAATCTGTTCTGACTCTGAACACGATTGAGATAAGAAGAGTGAGAGAGAGAGAGAGAGAGAGAGAGAGAGAGAGAGTTATTTTAATCAGGTGTCATCATTCCACTCTCTATCTCTCATTCACTCCCTCTCCTCTCTCTCTCTATTATAACTACCCCCGCTCCCCTCGCTTGATTTTATCAAAACCTGTTTTTCCGCCATGTTGTTTTTTTTTTCTTCTCTCTCTATTTAAAAAAAAAAAGTTGATAAAAAAAATAATGTTTGAGATAAAAAAAAAAAGGTTAAATTCTGTTGGTCAACGTTTTTGTGTGACGTAACAAAATCGGCCCGTTGACCAAAGGTTGAGCATCAGTGGTTAAAACTACCTTAATGCGGAAAACAAACGCCCGTGCGCATGATCAAACTGTTAAGCGGAAGTGGATTATTTTATTTTAGAAGAAGTGGGACATGACGGTGTAGGAGATGACGCATTCTAGAATCTAGTTAAAATCGTTTAAAATAATAATTAGTTAATTGTTCATTAAGTTTTTTAAAAAAAACAACTTCTAGAGTTTTCAAAACAATTTCTAGAACTTTTACAGCATTTTCTATAATTTTTACAGAAATGTCTAGATCTTTAACAGCATTTTCTAGAACTTTTACAAAAATGTCTAGATCTTTTACAGCATTTTCTAGAACTTTTACAGAAATGTCTAGATCTTTTACAGCATTTTCTAGAACTTTAACAGAAATGTCTAGATCTTTTACAGCATTGTCTAGATCTTTTACAGCATTTTCTAGATCTTTTACAGCATTTTCTAGAACTTTTACAGAAATGTCTAGATCTTTTACAGCATTTTCTAGAACTTTTACAGAAATGTCTAGATCTTTTACAGCATTTTCTAGAAATTTTACAGAAATGTCTAGATCTTTTACAGCATTTTCTAGAACTTTTACAAAAATGTCTAGATCTTTTACAGCATTTTCTAGAATTTTACAGAAATGTTTAGATTTTTTACAGCCGTTTCTAGAACTTTTACAGCATTTTCTAGAACTTTTACGGAATGGTTTAGATCTTTTACAGAATGGTCAAGATCTTTTACAGAATGGTCAAGATATTTTACAGCATTTTCTAGAAGCTTTACAGAAATGTCTAGATTTTTTACAGCATTTTCTAGAACCTTTACAAAAATGTCTAGATTTTTTACAGCATTTTCTAGAACTTTTAAAACTTTTTTTTTTTTTTTTTCTTAAATAATGTAGTCGTTCAAAAATGAACAGATATAATAAATAATAATATTTGCAATACGACCGACCTTTACAATAAAGTTAATGCGGATTTACATACAAGTAGGCTACGTACATATTAGCATCGATAAATAACCACAACGTGATAAGTTTTAAGCGTCCAACCATTTCTTTCGCCATTTTCTAATCAAAACTTTCCGTTTAAATATCCATACAAAATGTTTACAGAAGCAGCGTTGGTTAACACAAAGCATTCTCTATGCAATTCCCTAAGCTAAATACATTCCGAGTGACTTAGATTTATATTAGATTTGAACTGGTGCTATCGGTGCTGTTCTAATAATAATAATAATTATTCTTATTATTAGTGAATGGTTTCTTCACAAACTTTTAAGAAAATGACGGTGTAGGAAACGACGCTTTGCAGAATCTGTTAAAACAAAAAAACTTCCAATAATTAGTTTAATGGATATTATAATTAATGGAAAATGTGTCTACCGAAAATATCAGTTCTCCGTTGAGAGCGAAAAATTTGGAGGCGGAAAACGTGTGTTTCAAGCACAACAGTTGCAGCTTAAAACTCTCCATCTGAACAATAATTCAATTTAGAAAACAATGATTATTATAAGTGTATGGAGTTATATACCTCGCGCAATACGTCCGCATTAGTCAAATCGTACGAATCAAACACGGAATTTACCAATTTCAAACTCTGAAAATTAATAAAAATTAGAATGTTTATATAAAAATACAAACAACAGTTACGTGTAAAAAAAAACCCTTAACCGAATTCGTTGTTATCTGCGCGAAGAAAGAGGGTAGCACGATGGCAACGAAAAAGCATACGCCGGATACGAAGCTGGTGGTCCGATCGGCGCTGGTGCTGGAGAAAGCTACGGAGAAGTGCGCCACCAGATAGATAAACTGTAAGCAGGAGTTGATGAAAATCCCCGGATGTAGCATTTCGTCCAACTCTTTGCAAGCCTCGTACATGGTCAAATGCAATCGACGGTACTTCTTCAGCTTACTCACCATGGCCTCCTCTTCGCTACTGCTACTTCCGCCCGACTCCGAGCTCAAATCTCGACGAATTTGACCGGCTAATTCCTCGAAACAGTGCTTCAGAATGTGTTGGAAAAAGGCGTAAAGGAGTTGAGGCTGGTATAACACGTAGACGCAACACATCGGATACAGTACGACGTTAAAACGCATTAAAATCGCGGTGAAAGGGTCGACCGTTTCCTCGTTATAAACCGAAACGGCGTAAAAATAAAAGACAACGATGACGTTAATATTAACTCCGAAGTAAAGGCAATTGATATTTCTGCGCAAAAACTCTCTGTTAGGCTTCAAGAGCGGCTCCAGGCGATCCACCAGGCGGATATAGGCGGCTAGACGCGGGTTGACTCGCCACTGCATGAAGATGGCGGTGAGGAGTTGGTAGAGCGATAGGAACTGGAGAATGTAAACAAATATTACGTACTTTAAATGTTGAACGTGGTAGATGAGAAGAATTAAGTACTGCTGGAGAATGGCTTGCGAAATGTTGATCAGTAAATAGAGTTTGGAGAGAGATCTGCAGAGGCTTCCGCTTCTTCCTGGCGAGTTCCATTGGTCGGCGAATAGACCGAACAACGTGTTGAACGCCAAATACTTCATCGCCAATTTCATCGGTCGAAAAATGAACGAAATGGAATTATTTTCAGATTTCATTATTGTTCTTAGATTTCAATTTCGTATTTTATGAATATTATTATGTGCGCTCTGTTTTGGACGAAAATCGTAAAATTAATAACAATTTTGTTCGTTGCTAAGATTTGAAGGTAGCATAATTTTTTTTTTACCATAGAAATGATGTATTCTTGCATAATAATAATAATTATTGTTATTGTTCTGTTATGGTTTTTTTTTTTTTGGTCACTCAATAGAAGATCTAAGAAATAATATTTTGCTATTTTAAATTTCAAATTTTGAATTTTTTATTTTTTTTTGTTTATGTCTTATGGATTAGATATTGTAAAGAATTATTGATTTATGGGTCTTACATTTTATTTTCTTTGTTATTTATCCAATATTTTCAACCTTGAATTAAAACTTGCGCTCTTCGAAAAAATATTATAATATACAATTTTATAGAGCAATTTTTTGTATTGTCATATTAAAAAAAAAAGTTTAAATCGAATATTATTCCAAAGTTGATTGTGTTTACCGGTAAATGCTAATAATAATTTTAAAACGTTTATTAAAAAAAAAAAAAATTTTTTAATAAAAAAAAAACTTTTAAAAAAAAAATGTAAAAAAAAAAAAATTTTTTAAAAAATAAAAAAAATTTTTTCCAAAAATAAAAAAAAATTTTTCAAAAAAAAAAAATGTCAAAAAAAAAATTTTTAAAAAATTTATAAAAAAAAAATTTTTTTATAAAAAAAATTATTTATAAAAAAAAAAAAAATTAAAAAAAAAAAATATTTAAAAAAAAAATTTAAAAAAAAAAAAAAAACTTTTCAATAAAAATAAAAATTTTCAAAAAAAAAAAAACATCTGAAATTTATTTTATTTTTTGTTGAGCCTCCTGGGTCATCAACATACTATACAAAGAAAGGCACCAAAAAAGTCACAATGTACAGTGTTATTCCTTTGTCGTGAGCCTTTTTGTAGTGACTTAATAAGGAAAAAGTGGTTGGGAGAGCAGCCAGGATGTGGGAGCTATGATTTTCGTGTACCCAGCATTAGCAATGGTGCTGGTGCCCTTGTAATTAGTGCAATAAAGCGAATCCACACTGCGCCACTTTTTACTATCTTTTCCACAATTTACACGTGGCTCTTAAGGTTAAGTTGGCTAGTGTATAAAGCTTAAGCCAAGTTTTAGCTTTTTTATAATAATTATTAAAATTGTACATGTTTTCATATTATCTAATCCTCCTCCTCTTATTTTTTTGTTTTCTTCTCCATTGAATTAGATTCCATCCAACGTTTCCGGTCAATTTCTCGTTTACGTCTTTGCGTTTTGAAATTGTATAGAAATTGATTCATTGACTTTCATTTTTATTATAAACTGTATTTCTTTTATGCATTTTGATCGAATAATTTCAAACCTTGAAATTATTATTCAAATGCCAGCGACCTCTAGAACAATAATTTTTATAGAAATGTAGAGCACGAAAATCAAAAATAACTCGATTTTGCGCGTAAACGATAGCGCTATTGTTCCATCCCAGCTCCTCCCCCTCCCCCGCTATTTAATAGCATTATTTTGGAGCATCGATTTGTGTTTACCGTCTTTTGTTGCATATTTTGAAGGAATTATTGATTTTATTGACTTTTTTTTTTTTAAACTATTATTTTGCATTAAATGGTTTGCGCCTTAAATATTTAACGCGAAAATGAAGAGATTCAAGAACAAACAGATTTAATAATAATTGCTAAACCACTTTATTTAATAAAAAAAAAAAATCAATACTAAAATATTGCAACTATTATTGTACATAGTGTCCACGAAGAAAGTGCACCTAACTGAATTAGTATCAAAGCCTTTTAATATTTCAAATGTTTTATGAAATATACTTTAAAAACTTTTTTTTTTTTTTTTGACATTTAATTGCATTATTTTACATAATACATTTTTACATTATTTTACGATCGATTTCTCTTCACTGTCTTTAGATGACATTTTAAAAGAAATTGATTAATTGACCTCCATATTTTCATATTTTACATTGTATTTAATATAATAATAATAATAATAACGTCATACAATAAAGTTTTAGAAACGAATTATTATTATTCCAAAATGTTGCGCATATCGAACGTGTTTTGTTACTAATGGCAATGCTTTTGAAAAGAGTTGTTATTGAGCAGTGTTATCAGTGTTAAATAAGAATTATTTCTTGTGCTGACACGTGTCTTATTAATATTATAATAGTAGATTTCACTAGTAATATTATTATAAGAAAAAGACAAGGACTACAGTAGAGAGATTGCGGTTTAGCTTTTTACCTCGTACTTATCCTTAACTCTAATGCTCTTATGACGTTGGACTGTGGACTTCGGAACTGTTTTTAGCACAGATGTCAATGAAGTAAAAAGTTCCAAAGTCCACACTCCAACGTCATAAGAGCATTAGAGTTAAGGATAAGTGGGAGGTAAAAAGCTAAACCGCAATCTCTCTACTGTGTCGCAGTGTATAGCTCACCCCTCCAATAATTCTTCCGCCAACTCTGTGGATTAATTAACTACGAGTACTCATTGTTTCGACTTCATTTTGACCCGGGGTAAGCAATTACAAACAGTTTTGATAACCAACCAATCATTTGACCTCGATTGCGCATGCTCGTTCTACAAACTTTATAGAAAATAACAGTGTAGGAGATGACGCATTCTAAAATCTGTCAATTCAATATAAAATTGACTATTGAAATTGTGCGTTTAATTATTAAAGTAAATATAATACGTTTACCGAAAGTATTAAATCTCCGTTGAGAGCGAAGAATTTGGAGGCGGAAAATGTTATAAGGAAAAATTATAAGTTATAAGGAAAAATTATAAGGAATAGGGAAAGGTAAGCGATCAAACAGTTTGAAAACCAACCGATCTCTGTTATTATTATTATTATTAATTATGGCAAACTCGTTCTACAAACTTTGTAGAAAATGACGGTGTAGGAGATGACGCATTGCAACATCTGTTCAATAATATATTAAAATAATAATTAATCAATCGAAATTTGGGATTTATTAAACAACATTGTGTTTACCGAAAGAATTAAGTCTCCGTTGAGAGCGAAGAATTTGGAGGCGGAAAACGTGTGTTTCAAGCACAACAGTTGCAGTTTAAAGCTCTCCATCTGAACAATTCAAACATTAATTTAACTTTGAATTAAAGAAATCACTGAATATAAGCAAAATAAGTGTAAGGATTATAATACCTCGCGCGATACTTCTGCATTCTTAAAATCATAAGAATCAAACACGGAATTTACCAATTTCGAACTCTGAAAAAGATAATAATAAGCTTTAATAACAATGAAAAATGCCTTTTACAATTAGATTTTTCTCTCTCCCAACCGCTGTAGTGGTCATCAGGGCGAAACTGGTAAGTGCCACCAGGTTACTGAAGTAAAATACTCCGGCTATAAACCCTCCAGTCGAGTCGATGCTGGTTTTGGAGAAAGCCATGGACAGCTGAGCCACCAAGAAGATCAGCTCCATCAAGTAAAGGACAAAAATAGCCGGATGTAGCATTTCGTCCAACTCTTTGCAAGCTTTGAACATAGACAAATGCAAGCTGCGGTATTTCTTCAGCGTATTCGCGCGCATTTCTTGGCTGTTTGCGAGCTTTAAATCTCGTCGAATTTGCAGGGCCAACTCTTCGAAACAGTGTTTCAACACGTGGTGGAAAGAGACGAAAAGCATGTGCGGCGGGTAGAGCGGATACTGAATATTTAAAGGTATCAAAACTGCTAAGAAATAGAAGGGCCACAAAGAGTTGAGCACTTTGAAATTGTGGAGATTAACGTCGTTAGTAATAAGGTGGTAAACTAGGTTATAATAATACGTAATATCCGCGAAAGTCATAATGGCGAAGTAAACGCCGTTGATATTTCTGCGTAGAAACGCTCTTCTGGGCTTCAGCAGAGGTTCCAGGCGGTAGAGAAGTTGGACGTAGTCGGCCAAACGCTGGTTCAATCGCGACTGAACGAAGAAGGCGATGAAGAGCAGAGTGAAGAAGCCGACGAGAGCGACGGCGTTGTGAACCAAGTCGCTTAATTCTTTGTCTTCTCCGAGGTAGACGCGAACGAAAACGTATTGCAGGTAAAAGATGATGATAATGTTGAGGAGAAAGTAGAATTTGGAGAGGGTTCTGCACACGCTTCCGCTTCGTCCTGGCGAGTTCCATTGGTCGGCGAAGAGACCGAACAACGTGTTGTAGGCCAAATATTTCATCACC